>JAVTVY010048724.1:0-116062 GCA_036873755.1 Hanleya hanleyi
AGATTTTCAAGACAGGACGCAAACCCCTCTATTTGCAAACGGATGAAGGCACAGAATTTCTCAACCGCCACTTTCAAGCCTTTCTTAAGAAACAGAAGGTGTTTTTCTTCCATACGTACAACGAGACCAAAGCCTCTGTGGTGGAACGATTCAATCGAACCTTCAAAGGACGGATGTACAAGTATTTTACAGCCAAAATCACCCGACGGTACATCGATGTGCTACCTCAACTGGTCCAAGGGTACAATCGAGCCTATCATCGCAGTATCCAGCGAGCTCCCCTCGATGTGACGGAACGCAACGAACATCAAGTGCGCCGTACGCTGTACTCGATAGAACCCAGTCCACTCACGTCACCCCGTTACAAACGCGGGGATGTGGTACGGATCAGTAAAGTCAAAGGGCAATTTGAGAAAAGTTACTTGCCCAACTGGAGTGATGAGCACTTTGTCATCGTTCGCCATAACCCTCGACACCCACACGTCTATCAACTGGAAGATCTACAAGGAGAAACACTGCAAGGCACGTTTTACGAGGCAGAATTACAACCGGTGGTCAAAACACGGAAAGACTACGACACGGTGGAAAAGATTTTGAATACGGAACGTCGACGTGGCATCCCCTATCATTTCGTCAAATGGCAAGGTTGGCCCAGTTCGTTTAATTCCTGGGTCTCAGCCCTTATATGTGTTGTAATGAAACGGCTATAAATTCTACCTCACATCCCCTACAGCGTTCAGTGTAGGGTTGTACCATGGATAGTGTACATCTGCCCTTACTGCTGCGCACTCGAAAAGGACAAGTCGGTACCGTCGTGTGTCTACTAGTGCTTCTGGGTACCTTATTTGGAGGAGTCTTCTACGATTTGGCGTACCTGATATCCTGTTTCAACATACCCGCCATTCGTCCAAGTCCTGCCCCCCAACGTCAAGTGCAATCACCCAACACCACCACCACCACCACCACCACCACCACTATCCTCTCTCCTACGACGCTACGGACCATTACCAGATCACCCGGTTCTACAACCCATCCCACTACGAGGTCTAGTCCTACTACTCCACCTCTGCGGAACTTCACCAGGAGTCCATCCGTGCCTAGTCCTACCCTCAGAAGCGAACCACCCGCATCATCTTCAACCAGGGCAAAACCAGGGCAACATAGAACACCCACCACCACCACCACCACCACGACGCTAACACCTAGCGTGGGACGAGTACCACGTTTACCACGGCAACGGTACCCGCACGACTACGATCCCCGGTGGGATCCACGACAACGGTGGTGGGCCTCTGAACGCTGGGCGCAAATCACCAAATAACGAGATGGATCCTCGGTGGCAGCATCCCTTCACGTGTCTCATCGCTGGACCGACCGGGTCGGGAAAAACACACTTCGTTCAACGGCTCATCAAACACGGGTCAGCCCTCATTTCACCACCCGTGGCTCGCATCCTGTGGTGTTATGGAGCTTGGCAGCCTGCGTACGAGGAACTGGCACGCATCCCTGGACTCACCTTGGTGGAAGGATTACCCCCAGAGGATACCCCAGAAGACACGTTGGTCGTGGTAGACGATCTGATGACCGAAACGGACAGTCAGGTGACGCGTCTCTTTACGAAAGGGAGCCATCATCGTCGGTTGAGCATCATCTACCTCGTCCAGAATCTCTTCAGTAAGAACAAAGAGCACAGGAACATCAGTTTGAATGCTCAGTATGTGGTCTTGTTCAAAAACCCCAGAGACGCATCACAAATTATGCACCTGGCGAAACAGATGTACCCTAAAAACACGGCCTTTGTGCGGGAAGCCTTTGAAGATGCCACCCAAGGGGCCCACGGGTATCTACTCATCGACTTGAAACAAGGAACACCCTCCGCACTTCGATTGCGCACCCACATTTTTCCCGGAGAGTTCCAGACGGTGTACACACCCAAATAAAAGAAGAAGACACAACCCCTCTAGCATTCACTTCCTCATCATGTCTGCACGGATACGGAAGCACGCGCCGGCCCTCCGCGTATTACGCAGCGCGCCATCAGAGGTGGGCCGGGCCCTGGTGCGCGGCGCGGACGCAGAATTGGTACGGTGTTTGTGTAAAGTCGCTCATAATGTGTTAAAAGGGAATGTTCCTCTCAGTCCCCTGCAGAAAGGGAAATTGCAACGGCACAAGACGGGTCTCCGAACGCTGGTGAAGAAGACGGGTAGTTTAAAGAAAAAGAAACAGGTGTTACAGCGAGGTGGATTTCTCGGGGCACTCCTCGCACCCTTAGCTGCTTCCGTATTGGGACCGTTAGTAGGATCCATCTTGGGACGCTAACGTCATGGAACATACGAAAAAAATGATGCTGGTCGAACCTCGACTGTTACAGAGTTTGCAATCACCCCATCCCGTGCCTGCCACGGTGCAACAACTCCAGTCTCTCGACGAAGAGATGAATAGTATACTCCAACGTCGACTACCCGATCACGAGAAAATTCAACTCTACCATCAGACGCTGAAGCGGTACAAGACGTTTATGGATCAATATAGGGGTAGTACACCACCAGCACCACTACCAGCAGCGCCAGCACCCACACCACCATCATCACCTCAGCTGGAAGAGGAGGTATTGGCCAGTGTCCCTAAGGCATTCAAGACCAAGGCTCGTTTATTGTTGGACCGCGTGAAACAAAATCCCGATATGGGTTGGAACGATGAGGGGAAACTGCTTATTCGAAACCGAGTGGTGCCGGGGTCTCATATCACCGATTTGATCAACGATACGGTACGCTCTCGCAAACACTCTAATCCACCGGGCTGGGAAGCCTTTGCTCAGGGGTTGAAAGACACACACACCCCTCAAGAATTGGTGGGGAATCCTAACCGTTGGGCAGCGGACCCAGCAATCGCCGAGTAGACCACCACCACCACCACCCTCTTCTTGGGAACCGGAGTCACCTCCCAAAACACCACAACGACGGGCACCTACTTTTTCACCCCTTTTACCACGCCACCCTCTGCAACCACCAAGATCTAAATCACCGCGACGATCACGACGCCGAGGTCATCCGCCCAAGGATTGCAGGAGCAAGAAAGTTCAGTCGTCATGTTTTACCTCACGTTGCCCACTAACAGCTCGCTCGATGTGTTTCCTGACAACACCTTGGCCAAGTACGTGACCCAATTACCGCAACCGTTGCATTTACCTGGACGGTGGGAATGTGGACTGGTGGATATTCAATACCCTTACTCGTGGTACAACGTGCGAGGCAAAGAAGTATGGTACGAGGTGACCTACGAAGGCAAAATAAACCGACTGACTCTCCCCGAAGGCCAATACGATACCCCCAAGGCGTTCATAGAGGGTCTGACCACATTGTTGAATTACAAGTCTCTACGGAAGGTGACGAATAGTTCAAGACCCCTCAAAGCCTATCCCTTCAAGAATCACGTCTTCTTCGATGTCAACGCACACAACGACAAGGCCTGTATCCTGGTCAGCCCCAACGTGGATGTGGAACTCAGTCCTAGGCTACAGCAAATGTTAGGTCTCCCTTACGACATCTACGCGGGTCCCACCACCGACAACGGTGACGTTGTGATGGATATGAAAGTGGGTATGTACGGACTCTACGTCTACTCGGACGCAGTGGACAGCCATATTGTGGGCGATGTGAACACACCGCTGTTACGGGTGGTGCCCATTAAAAAGAAGTATGGCGATCAAGTCACCCAGAGTTTCAACCACATACTCTACCTGCCCGTACGACATACCGATATCAACACGATCACGGTGGATATAAGAGATGACACGGGACGCCCGGTCGCATTCGAACGAGGGAAAGTGGTGCTGACACTTCATTTCCGACAAGTACGTTCTCCTCACTTCGTATAATGTACGTGCCTTACCAGTGCCATACGGCCAGCTATGCCGACTACTACAAGAAACAAACGGGAGGTAGTTTGCCCATCTTTAGCGGTGCACGCATGCAACGAGGTCACGGGTTGGGTAACATACTGGGCAGCATCGTCAAAACGTTCTTGGCCTTGGTGACACGGGGAGTAAAAGCGGTGGGTAAACAAGCGGTACGCAGTGGACTGCGCGTGGCCGGTGATGTCTTGGGAGGCACGGCACCCCGACAAGCCTTGAAACGGCGGGCCCAAGAAGCAGGCAGCGTCTTGATCGCCAAAGCCCTTAAAAGACAACCACGGGCACAGCGAAGAGTCATTCGACGACCGACACACCGACGACGCACACCCCGGAAGAAGAAGATGGGTAAGAGAGACATCTTCGCATAATGGCATTCATTCACTCCGAGTCGTGTCCGTCTACCAACAGTGAATTGGATTTGTGGACTATTCCACCCACACAGACCAGTGTTGCCGAAGGACGTTGGGTAGAACATCGACCCCTGGCTAGCCTGACGGGCACGGGACCACTGGAATTTACCATTGAAAACAAATATACGGCCTACCTGGATTTAGCCCACACGTACTTGTACGTGAAAGCCAAAATAGTGGACGGAGCCGGGGACCCCATCGGGAACGATGCGGTGGTAGCGCCGGTGAATCTTTGGCTGCACTCCTTGTTCCAACAGGTGGATATCAGTCTGAACGATAAACTCATCAGCACGTCCACCAATACGTACCCGTATCGAGCCTACATCGAGACGCTGTTGTCGTACGGAGAAGATGCCAAAAAACACACTTGCAAGCCTCGCTGTACTACAGGGATGCACCCGGAGCCATGGATGCCTTGACCATTGCCAATAATGGGTTCGGCCATCGCAGGCAGTTTACAACCGGTAGCCGGTCCGTCGATATGATGGGACGACTGCACGCCGATCTGTTCTTGCAAGACCGCTACATGATGAACGGTGTATCCATCAAGATCAAGTTGATCCGTTCCCCACCCACTTTCGCCTTGATGGCCGGTGGAGATGCCCCCAATTACAAGATCATCATAGACGATGCAGCCCTGTTTGTCCGTACGGTGGATTTGCAACAGGGTGTGTTGGTGAGTCACATGGAAGCCTTATCGAAAAGCCCTGTACCCCATCCGACGCGTACAGACCAAGGTGTTCTCTGTGCTAGCAGGTACGATGATGGCCAATCGTGAAAATTTATTTCTAGGGGATCTCCCTAAACGTCTTACCCTGGCGTGTGTCACCAACACCAGTTTCAATGGACAGTGGGATGAGAATCCGTTCCACTTTCAACATTTCAACGTCAACTTTTTGGCACTGCACGTGGCCGGCCATCAAATCCCAGCCCGTCCGATACAACCGGATTTTGGTAACCATCACTATGTGCGGAGCTACCTGAACCTGTTTACAGCCACAGGACAAAACAATCAGGACGAAGGAAATACCATCACTCGACGAGACTTTAGCCGTGGGTACACTTTGTTCGCCTTCGACCTCACCCCAACCTTGGAACACGATCATCAACTGGCCTTGCTCAAGAAAGGAAACTTACGGTTGGAACTGCGTTTCTCGGTAGCTCTACCCCATACCATTAACGTGATTTGCTACGCCGAGTTTGATAACGTCATCACCGTGGATCAGCAAAGAAACGTCCTGTGTGACTACGCCAGCTAGAGTCATGGATACAGAGCAGCTGATGGGCATACTCCAGCGAGATCCTCGGGTACCCTTTCGAGGTGTGTTTCCACGCAATGTGTTTCCCACCATCCCAACCACCCCGGCAGCCTACATCCTGAATACAGACCCTGGTACTCGACCCGGTGAACATTGGGTGGCTGTGTACGTGGACACCCTGGGCCAAGGCGAATACTTTGATTCCTACGGACTTGCACCCCTGCATCCCGATTTGGTGAAGTTCATGGACGTATCTACTACAGTGTGGCGTTGGAATACTAAAAGATTACAAGGACTCTTGAGTAGTGTATGTGGACAGTACTGTGTGTTTTATCTCACTCACCGGAGTAGAGGACATTCTATGCAAACGATCATACAAATGTTTGATGATTATTGTCAAGCCGAAGACCGTGATGTACTCGTATACGACTGGACTGCCTCTCGTTTTAATGTGCATGCCCCATTTCTCTGGTTGACTTAATTGATTCAATGCACTGCGCGGTGATATTGTTTTTTATTATGACGTTGTTGTTCTGACGTTCATTGATGTTCAATAAAAAATTCATAAAAACACAAGTGATGTGTTTGACTTTTTTTATTCAAGTGAACAAGAATGTATAGAATATGTACAAAAGAATGTCAACAATACAGGTGGTATGTACAAAAAACCTGTCAGGATTAGGATTCGAACCTACGTTCTGCATTTCGCAGACCAGCACTGTTAACTGGCGCCTTAGACCACTCGGCCATCCTGACTTTACAGTTTTTAAAGGGGAATGTTCTCGCCGGACCTATGTAAACGTTAATATATACATTGATACTGTAAGAAATCGACTATATAGTTTTCCCCCCGATCTCCGAACTTTAAAACGGTAAATTTGGCGATTTAAATTTGGCGTTCCTACCACAAGCCTGTCAAAGCGGTGACCTTTGACCCATGACGTCACAGAGTGAACCAGTCCGCCATAGCATTAGCATTAGCATACGTAAACAAGTAATGTTGCTCCAATATTTTTCGACTGTATTCTCGTACTTTGGAGGCATCATACCTCGTCGGTGTGTTGTTGGAGGGTGTAGCAACACGAATGGAGATGGATTCAAGTTGCACCCGTGGCCAAACGGGGAACAAATCAGGGAGAAATTCGACGAAATTTGTGCAAAACACGTGGGGAAAGCCGACGAAATGGTCTCGCATTTATTTCGCTCACTTCACTGACGACAGCTATGCAAAAACAGAGATGGCAAGAATGTGTGGATATCCCCCTATACTGAAAGAAGCTATTTCCAAGATCAAGACAAATAAATCTTTAACAGAAAGAGAAAATAGACAACCCCTCAGTCTGCCGGAGTGCGTGAGTTATACAGGGACGACCGACCTCGTGGACTCGGCAAGCGACAAACCGTTCCCGCAGACAAGCACTGTAAATCTCCCTGCATGTTTGGGCCCACACCGCTTCCATCGTCTCCTCGAACAGTCCATCCTGAATCATACAGCTATTACCTGAACTGTAATAATCAATGTACTTTTAATCAACTTATTCCCGTATATAGGAAATTCACTTCTGGCACCAGCTTATCCTGATTATTTGGTGTCTTTTTGTATCTCCATGTGAGCACACACATTCTATGTTTTTTTGATACAATAAATTGAAATTGATCACCCGGAAGAGTAACTGAAACCAACAGAAAGGTGTGAAGCAAACAATTTTTTATGGGAGGGTGTCCAAGAGGGAGAGTGAGAGAATTAAGGTTTAACGTCGCGCGTTCAGCAACAGGGTGTCCAAAAGAAATAAACGGCTTCTCCACAGGTGAATTAGTTATTGTTTCAACATCAAATAGCTTCCTTTGGAATTGAAACTTTGTTTTCATTTGAGAGGACTTATCCACAGGTATGGATTAGCTCCCGTTTTAACATCAAATCGCTAACAATAATTGACAAACACATAATAAAATTAAGCACGTAAGCAATGTAAATAAGCCGGCCTGCCACGGTATAACAATCTGTCCGTCCCGTAAGAAATGAAAAATAATGAACCATACAATGCCAATAAACACACACATATAAAAATAAAGGCGTAAATAACTACATAGTATGCTCTTACAATAACAAATTATCTGTAGATTTTAAATGAATATATATATTATAGTGACATCCACAATAAGCCAAGCCGGCCTAGTTTCCTTTTTGCTATATTATTTAGAAGTTTTTTAGCACGGAAGAGTAAATTTACGATCCTGTGCATTATAATAACTGATTTATGCCTAAAAAATGCCAGATAAAAGCAGAAATGTATAAATATTATTGTAAGATCCACAGATAGTTGTAATTTCGTGTATAAAGCATGTAATCAGTGTATTTAAACCGGCCTGCCACAGCCTGACACGGCCTGCCACAGGCTTGAAACAGGCCCCACATCAGGACGACCCAGTTTGACCACAGATTCGCTTGTATATGGCTCAAATCTATATGACTCGATAGATTCTCCTTCTCCTAGTTTCATGATCGCTTACTGCCTCTACATTCTATTCAGTTCCAAGACCTGTATAATCTCCAACGTCACAGTCTTCAACGTGGTTAACGCTGAAATCGGAATCTGTGTCAGAGCTTGTACCCTATCTGTGTTATCCGCCATGTTTGACTCTGGCCGCTTCACTGTGTGACGTCACAGGGTAATCGCCGGGCGGATTTACTGGGAGTAAAAATCAGGCGCTTTGGAGCCGTATTTCAGGATATTGCATCATCGCTACAATTTTGAAAATAATTCTAAAAAATAAAGCAGGCCACAGGGAACTGCTTTTTATTGGTTTTACCCATTCAAAAATTGTGATAACATTCCCCTTTAACTCGTGTATCATGAGAAGTAGTTCGAAATTTTTCGCAAGTCCAGGTAGTACTGATGCCATCGGGAAGGACTTTCCGCTTGGGGTAAAAGAAGGTGAAGGCGTCTCGTTGCTGGATGTACGTCCGCATCTGGTGGTCCACCACCCGAAATCCTCTGTTAGTGCCACTCGCACTGGCCTGGCTTTGCAGCACGTTCAGGTACAAGGCTTTGTCGATGGCCGGATCGCGCCGGTTCACCCCTTTGCAGCTAAACTTATTTTGGTCTCCACCGTAACAGTAATACGTCTTCGAGGAGAGAGCAATCATGGCATCCCCACTCCACTCTAACTTAAACAGGCCCGGCGTCCGCTTGTCGTACTGGTAATGGTCACGTCGGGGTAGCCACTGGTCCCGTTCCGCCTCATACTGTGCACGTAACTCGGGTTTGACCAGGGACTCCCAATCCGCATTAGAGACGGCCATATAGGCAGAGTCCGTGTCCATCTCCATGAGTTGCCAATCGGATGGATTAAAATACACACCCATGAAATCATATAAAAACTGGAGCATCCTCAGCTTGGCCACCTGGTATACCATACATCCAATCTGGAGCGGTAGGTTGTAACGGATAGTCTTCTTGGCTAAAGTGATTTCATATGTATCGTCATCGATGACCTCCACGGACCGAAACAGAGGGGAATTGACCTTTTTGCGGGCTTGTGGGGTGGTACAGATATTGACGTTCACGTGCTTATCCTGGTTCGTGACCGTTTTGCCATGCATAATAGCCATTGCCCGTCAATTTCCACGATTCACCGATGATGGCCTTACTCGGATCTTGATCACCTTGACGACGGGCAGACGTCACGATGTCGGCATTCCCCGCAAAACAGGCGTTGGGTACGTACTGTATCACTTGGTACACGCGCGTGACTTCCAGACCGTGGCTGATGTACCACTGTAGTAGCGGAGTGCCCAGCAAGATTTTCTCTGCCCACATACTGCCAATCAACATCCGTCGAGGTCGAGGCAAACACTCGTGTTGCTCAGCATAGGCACCCATGGTGTCTCCAATGTCATCCCGACCCACCAGTGTGTTCTTAAAGATGGGAGGGAACTGGGCGAAGAGTGGCTTGAGAGCGTCGGGAACATGCAGATCACATTCCACAAAGCCGTAGAGATCCCCGGAACGAATGGCGTCGAACATCTGTGGCAGACTCAGGAGTCGTCGACGACTGAGAGGGTACTCGCGCGCTTTAAGGAAACGGCGTAAATGTGGGAGGGCCTGGCACATGGTGTGAAATTAACACTCCCACATTTCGATGAGATGGTATCCCCTCTCTTTGACGTCATCGCCGTTCTCCTGCACTTCTTCCCGTAATTCTTCCGCCGATTTCCCACGTCGTTGGTTGAAGCGTCCAGCGCTGAAATGGCATTCGTGGTCGTGCCAATAGCATCCATAAAACTGGAATACGGTCGGTGTTCTACCCACAAGGGCAAACCCATCGACGGGGAGTCGACGATCTCCTATCCGCTTCTCTGTGGAATTGGTCTGATGGCGTATGGAAATTCCCCGTCGATAGGCTTCCCAATCCAACCACTGGTCAGCCAGATGCTTGTAGGGAGTGCGTTGCGGTGTGAAATGCTGGCCTTCCGCCAACCAGCGCGTATAATGCCCACTGGGCATAGGTTGGGCAAGAGACCACAGGTACAAGGCATTGGCATCGAATCCAATGATCTTAGCACAGGGTTTCCCCCCGGGGAGAGTAGTGACGTCCTTCTCGTGATAACGGTGGAAAATAAGGCTAGGTCCGCCCACGATATTCTGCTTTAAACAATCATACATGTCCGCGTCTTTTTGCTGTATCAGCGAGAAGTAGGTAGGACAATCTTGAAAGAGATGGCGAAGCGCCAGACCCGGTAAACTCAAGCACTCCTTGAATATGTCGACGTGCATCTCACGACGAAAGAGGTGAACCATTTTCTCGGCCGCTTCGAGGAAAGGAACCACATCTAAGTTATTATACCATATCAGGAAATCTCGCAAGGTCTGCATATGTTGGTCGTTCCATACCTGCTGTAGTTCCCGGTACGTGTCTTCCGGACATTCCACTTGCTTCAAATCGTCAAAGAACGCGTCCCGGGGTGGCAACTGTGTTTCCTCCAAGCGGTCGAGCGTCGATATATACGTGTAAGGGAACCTCCCTTTGGTTTGTGCACAGTCATACGCCTTCACCCACTGATCATAGCTATAATTGGGAGCTAAGTAGTTCCGTACATCCAGGAAATGGAGTGACGTGGTAGTGAGGGCCATATGATTATTGATCTTCTTGATGACGGACTTGATGGTATTAGCCTGGGCCAAGTAAGGGTAGAGAAATTCCTTCACCATGTTCAAGTCGTATCGCCCCGAGTTGAAACCGAGCACAGGTAACTGGCCTAGGTATTGTAGGAAGCGGGCTTTCAATTTCTCCGCATACGGTTTAGGTAAAGGGACATCCTCCTACTGAATGGGTTCCGGCTCCGACTCTGACTCGGACTCTGACTCTTCATCGTCACTGAACGATACACCTGGTATAGGAATCCGATCGTCCAGTTGGTCCAGTACGTCCAACAATTCCGTACTGGCCGCACTGACTTCCTCTAAATACTCCATCATGCGGGTAATCAACTCATGGGAATCCCCGGTGGACACGAAACAGACAGGCGCAGCGTCATAGCCGGGTACGTTGGTGGAAATGCTCACACTGAGGGGAATATGGCGCTGCGTCCACTGCGTTTTCGCTGAGAACATGTCCATGGGTTCCAACAGGGCCTCGAAATCGTAACACGCCCGGTAGGGAAAATAACGGTCCTCCTCCGGTATGATAAGACCCTCATCGGCCAGTTCCTCGAGAATAGTAGGCGTATTATGATACACACCACCAGGAAATTTTCGCTTCACACTGTTGTCACAAATCTTCTCGTGCTTATGTAGGTCCCCAGAGTGGTGAAACACCCGATGGCATTGGGCACAACTGTAGGACTGGGCGTACAGGCTCATATTGTGGATCAGCGAAAAATGACTCACACCATTGTCGTCGAAGACATTGCCTTTCATCGTAGAAGCATACCGTTCTGTTGAGCGATGAACCAATTCAGCCACAAATATGTCATCCTCGCATCGTAATCGGTATACAAAGATATTGATGTTGAACAGAGTTTCCACGACATCCAAATACTTGAACGGGACTCCACGGAACTGCCGCTCATCCAGGTCTTGCTCCTGTAAATACTGTCTCCAATAACCATTGGCCACTTTCTCACAACGCTTGGGGTTACACTCGTCCAAATGCACGGCTAAACACCGAAACAGACATTTCCGGTCTTTGTAGGGACCACCCCAACCTCCCGTTAACGCATACAGTCCGTTTCGATGAAGCAGCCAAGGTGGAAGTATAACAGGAGCACCGATAGGATGATCTCTCATTTTGGTGACGAAAAATGTGACGTTGGTGACCATTTCCACAAGCCATTTGGTATTGGGGCGTTGCAACCGGGCCCATTCCAATGGGTCCAACGTAGTCAGTTGGTCGATGAGTGGCTCCAGAGAAATTGCATCCGTCACCGTGAAGGGCTGGTCAAACACATAGGTATTATTGCTGGGGTAATAATACCGCAACTGGTCCGTCCCTTTGTGCCGTAAGATGTAGCCGAATGTGATATTCAACTTGAACGCTGTCACCTGATCTGTGAAAATGTTCTCGGCATAGGTAGAAAGATACGTGAGGTCCTGCAGTCGAAAGTTATACAAGTCCAATAGACGACGGTGACGGTGAAAACAATGGCGTATGGTGGTCCAGTGACGTCGATAAATGTCACTCACACGCTCGTCTTGGGGCAAGACTTCAGCCGGAGGCGCTGCTGGGTCCCCTGGAAAATCTTCTCCACGTCTCATGCTGCAGTGAGGCCCCGGTAAGTAGCTCCTCTCGTCAGAGTGGTTCAGGCTGGTCAGGTAGGTTGGTCAGGCAGGCTGGTCAGGCAGGCAGGCAGGTGAGATAGCTCCGTTTGGCAGTCCAATGAATGCAGCAAAACACTAAAAATTTCCCCCTTTTATACGTTTTTTCGTGACATTCGGGTGTTTTCGGTATTCTCCGCGTGTCTTTTCGGTATTCTCCGGGTCTTTTCGGTCACCTCCGGCACTCTCCGGTGATCACCTCCGGGTCTTTTCGGTCACCTCCGTGTGTCTTCGGTCACCTCCGGGTCTTTTCGGTCAGCTCCGGCACTCTCCGGTGATCACATTCGGGTATTTTCGGTCAACTGCGGCACTCTCCGGTCACCTCCGGGTCTTTTCGGTCACCTCCGGCACATCTTCACGGACCTCAACGAACTCGCCGGGCCTCTTCGGTATTCTCCGTGTCTCTTCGCACACCTCCGTCACATCTCTCGGTACCTCCCGCCACATCTTCACGGACCTCACCGAAAAGACACGGAGGTGAACGACATTGTGGGGAAAACCCCACAGACAGATCAGTACAAGCTTCCACGGACCTGGCCGAAGAAATACGGAGGTGAACGACATTGTGGGGAAAAACCCCAGTACATGCTCCGCTCACCGAAAAGACACGGAAATGAACGACATCCCCACAGACAGGTCAGTACATCTCCTATCATCCTCACAAGTCACGCCCCATTCACCCAAACCGGAAGTGACGTCATACAGAGGTCACGCTCCATTCACCCAGACCGGAAGTGACGTCATACGGCACAGCGCCCCCTGGCAGAAAAAGGGGAACCAAGAGTTACCTCCCTGGAAAACCGACCTGGATCAGGGTGCTACCTACTACTTTCGCATCCTGACTTCGCGTTCCGCTTCCAGTCTTTGCATTGTATTGTTTTGATTTCGCATCCTGACTTCGCGCTTCGCATCCTGGCTTCGCCAATTCGCATCCTGGCTTCGCGCTTCGCAATATTTTGATTTCGCATCCTGACTTCGCGCTGTATGTTTTGATTTCGCATCCTGACTTCGCGCTTCGCATCCTGGCCTCGCGACTTCGCATCCTGCCTTCGCGACTTCGCATCCTGACTTCGCGCTTCGCATCCTGACTTCGCATTCTGACTTCGCGCTTCGCATCGTGGCTTCGCACTTCGCATCCTGCCTTCGCATCCTGACTTCGCGCTTCGCATCCTGCCTTCGTTCTTCGCATCCTGGCTTCGCGACTTCGCATCCTGCCTTCGCGACTTCGCATCCTGCCTTCGTGTGTCGGTCCAGATTCATAACACAATACAGCGATGTCCCTTCTCGGCCATCATAGAAACCGGAAAGGTAGATATTATTTCATCTGTCAGCCCACGTTCTGTGCCAAGTTATAAAATTGATGCAAGCAGGCGGTTTCCTGTAATATAGCCAGTTACCTTCACAATACACAAACGACCAACAAGTTAATCGGCTGTCAGCGGGGGCGAATAATCTGTTTAATATTTTCTGTATTGTATTTGGTACCATGCTAGTAGTCCTCGTAGCGGACCCATAAGTGAATATATGCAGCGCACTAGGCGTCAATTCAAATATGCCCTTAGAGCCTGCAAAAAGAATGAGGAATTACTACGAGCCGATAAAATGGCCGAGGCGTACTGTAATTACTCAAGCGAAGAATTTTGGAGAGAGGTCAGAAATAAGAACAGTAAATCCACGTTCCTCCCGGGCCGTATTGATAATACCGATGGTGAAGTTGCCATAGCCGGTCTATGGAAAGAAAAGTTTGACACATTGTTGAATTCTGTTAATACTGAAAAACATAAAGAATATGTTATAAATGCGTTGTTAAATAGAGCCGATGTATCCAATGTTCTACCTATCCCTTCTCCGGAGGTTATTCATGAAATTGTATTTAATATGAAAGGCAATAAGTCAGCTGGCTTTGATGGTCTGACGGCTGAACATCTGAAGTACGCCACAGACAAACTGTTTATACACCTCTTTATGTGCATTAATTGTATACTCAGACACGGTTTTTTGCCAGATAAGCTTACTTATGTTGTTGTCAGCCCAGTTGTTAAAAACAAAAATGGTGATATAACTCAATCTGACAATTATCGTCCTATTGCCGTCGCTACCGTTGTCTCAAAAATTGTTGAACGAGTTATACTGAGGCTGTGTGAAAAAGATCTATACACAACTGACTTTCAATTTGGTTTTAAAGCTGGAAGATCCACGGATCAATGCATCTATGTGATGAAAGAAATGATTAATTTTTATTGTAACAATGGTAGTCCTGTATATATATGTTTTATGGATGCATCAAAAGCGCTCGATAGAGTGAATCACTGGACCTTGCTGAAAAAACTTATTGACCGGAATGTCCCTCTATATATTGTACATATTATTTATACTTGGTGCATGGTGCAGTTGTTTACCGTTAAATGGGGCACTACTTTTTCGCCTATGTTCGGAACTACCAACGGGGTTAGGCAAGGTGGAGTTCTCTCCCCTTTTTTATTTGCCATCTACTTACATGACTTAGATAGGAGATTGTCCAAAACAAATGTCGGATGTAACATAGCCGGTGTGTTCATAAACCATTTGCTATATGCGGACGATCTGTGCTTATTGTGTCCGTCTGCCAGGTCTATGCAGATATTGTTGAATGAATGCGATGACTATTCTATCTCGCATGATCTTGTTTTTAACACGAAAAAAACGGTATGTATGTTATGTAAACCAAAAGGTTACGGAGTATTTTCCCCTCCCACTGTCAAATTAGGTGACACTGTTCTGGAATATGTAGATTGTTACGCGTACCTGGGACATATTTTATCTTCGGATAAGTCTGACAATATGGACATTGATCACCAGAGGAGAAAGCTCTGTATACGTGCAAATACCTTGTTGAGGAAATTTAACGCATGTTCTAATATTGTCAAAAAGTTTCTTTTTATTACCTATTGTAACAGTATTTACTGCTGTCATCTGTGGTGTATGTACACTAAACAATGTTACAACAAGATACGAGTCATGTACAACAATGCATTCCGATGGCTTTTAAATTATAGACGTGATTGTAGTGCCAGTTATATGTTTTGTATAAATGGAACACCATCCTTTGGTGAACTGGTTAGAAAGAGTGTCTTTCGCTTCAAATGTAGAATTGAAAATAGTAGTAATATCTTGCTGAAGACCATCTTGCACTCGGATGTAATGTTTAAATCGCTCTTTCAAGCCACTTGGCGAAATCAACTGTTTATTGTTCCCTAAGCAGACTTAGAGTACCTATCTGAGTCTTATTGTATCATCAACTCAACTGTATATGGACAAGTTATGTCTGAAATAAAACTATTATTATTATTATTATAAACAAATCTGCTGCAAAACTTTGCCAGAAAGACTGAACTCGAGGGCAGTCAAATAGAGCGTGCATGGGTGTATCGGCTTCATTCAAACAGTCATCGCAGTTTGGCGAAGTTTTGATTTTTGATCGGAATAAGACTGATTGCAAGGATAAATATTATGAAATAGTTTGAAGAGAAGTTGCTTAACCTTATTTTTCAATGGAAGTTTGTATTGCAGAGCAAGAGTATTTATTGGAGATTCAGATGCTGTTGTATCTCGAATCAATATATATCATAAAAAATCCGTGACTTTGTGGGACAGATAGCTAGCGATTGACCATTCATTTTGGGAGGTTCCTTAAAACATCGACTCGGTAGGCTAGCAGCTTTATTGAACAAATTCGAGCCAACTCTTTTCTTGATAATTTTGATGAAACACTTATAAGTTTTTTTTTATCAACAGTGATGTTAAACTTAGATTCAATCTGTTGCTGGGAGAGAAGCATGCCAGTCTCATTTATAAGATCTCTAACAAATACTATACCCGCATTAAACCAGGTTTCATTGAAGAGACTTTTACGTTTGCTTGTAAATAACTTATTGTGCCATATTATCTCATCAAAAATATCTCTGTCACACACCGTCTTAATTTCATTGTAAAATCTTAGAATATGAGCATAGAATGGTGGAATGTTACAATCAATTTTTTTAACCTCATAATTACATGGTAATAAAAATGATAACCCACCGAGTTTTTCAAAAATATTATTTGAGATGATCTTCCAAGGACGTTCATTATCTTTGAAATATTTGGAAAGCCAGACTAATTTCAAAGATTTGTTCATGTTGCTGAAGTCTATGCTTTTCAATCCTCCTTCATTATAATCCAGACACAGCTTTTTTCGACGAACTTTCTCACGCGTACTTTGCCAAATAAATTGGAAAATGTTTCTATTGATCTCCTTAACCTGTTGATTCGGTAATGGGAAACAGCTAGCTAAGAAAATCATTCTGGAAATTCCCTCCGACTTAGACAAAAGACACCTTCCAGATATAGTTAAGTTTCTTTGGGACCAAATCTAAAAACGTTTTTTGACGGCTTTAAGCTGCGGATTTACATTTTCTTCGAAGGTATCTTTCACTGTACTCAGTATTATGCCCCAAAATTTGGTTTGCAGGAAGGGGTATGGAGGCTTTATCAAACTGTTGGATATTAAGGGGCATAACAACACACAATATTCAAGTTTAGGCCCGTGATGGACTTTATCTTTAAATAGAAGCTTTTGATGTTGTTAATTGAGTTTAAGTTTTTTAACATACATGTAGTATCATCTGCAAAGTAGATACTTTTACACTCTTTCCCATGCAAGTCAATACCAGTACATGTTGGTCCTTTCTATAAATGGTGAACTATTTCAGTGCATAAATGAAAATGTACGGTGAAAGAGGGCATCCCTGCTTAGTCCCCTACTATAAGAAAACCAATCTGTACACATGCCCTTGTTGTTCACACAGCTCAAAGTGTTGGTATAACACAGTTTAATCAGCCCACGATATTCTGCTTTAAACAATCATACATGTCCGCGTCTTTTTGCTGTATCAGCGAGAAGTAGGTAGGACAATGTTGAAAGAGATGGCGAAGCGCCATCCCGGTCAACTCAAGCACTCCTTGAATATGTCGACGTGCATCTCACGACGAAAGAGGTGAACCATTTTCTCGGCCGCTTCGAGGAAAGGAACCACATCTAAGTTATTATACCATATCAGGAAATCTCGCAAGGTCTGCATATGTTGGTCGTTCCATACCTGCTGTAGTTCCCGGTACGTGTCTTCCGGACATTCCACTTGCTTCAAATCGTCAAAGAACGCGTCCCGGGGTGGCAACTGTGTTTCCTCCAAGCGGTCGAGCGTCGATATATACGTGTAAGGGAACCTCCCTTTGGTTTGTGCACAGTCATACGCCTTCACCCACTGATCATAGCTATAATTGGGAGCTAAGTAGTTTCGTACATCCAGGAAATGGATTGACGTGGTAGTGAGGGCCATATGATTATTGATCTTCTTGATGACGGACTTGATGGTATTAGCCTGGGCCAAGTAAGGGTAGAGAAATTCCTTCACCATGTTCAAGTCGTATCGCCCCGAGTTGAAACCGAGCACAGGTAACTGGCCTAGGTATTGTAGGAAGCGGGCTTTCAATTTCTCCGCATACGGTTTAGGTAAAGGGACATCCTCCTACTGAATGGGTTCCGGCTCCGACTCTGACTCGGACTCTGACTCTTCATCGTCACTGAACGATACACCTGGTATAGGAATCCGATCGTCCAGTTGGTCCAGTACGTCCTGGAACTTGGACACCAACAATTCCGTACTGGCCGCACTGACTTCCTCTAAATACTCCATCATGCGGGTAATCAACTCATGGGAATCCCCGGTGGACACGAAACAGACAGGCGCAGCGTCATAGCCGGGTACGTTGGTGGAAATGCTCACACTGAGGGGAATATGGCGCTGCGTCCACTGCGTTTTCGCTGAGAACATGTCCATGGGTTCCAACAGGGCCTCGAAATCGTAACACGGCCGGTAGGGAAAATAACGGTCCTCCTCCGGTATGATAAGACCCTCATCGGCCAGTTCCTCGAAAATAGTAGGCGTATTATGATACACACCACCAGGAAATTTTCGCTTCACACTGTTGTCACAAATCTTCTCGTGCTTATGTAGGTCCCCAGAGTGGTGAAACACCCGATGGCATTGGGCACAACTGTAGGACTGGGCGTACAGGCTCATATTGTGGATCAGCGAAAAATGACTCACACCATTGTCGTCGAAGACATTGACTTTCATCGTAGAAGCATACCGTTCTGTTGAGCGATGAACCAATTCAGCCACAAATATGTCATCCTCGCATCGTAATCGGTATACAAAGATATTGATGTTGAACAGAGTTTCCACGACATCCAAATACTTGAACGGGACTCCACGGAACTGCCGCTCATCCAGGTCTTGCTCCTGTAAATACTGTCTCCAATAACCATTGGCCACTTTCTCACAACGCTTGGGGTTACACTCGTCCAAATGCACGGCTAAACACCGAAACAGACATTTCCGGTCTTTGTAGGGACCACCCCAACCTCCCGTTAACGCATACAGTCCGTTTCGATGAAGCAGCCAAGGTGGAAGTATAACAGGAGCACCGATAGGATGATCTCTCATTTTGGTGACGAAAAATGTGACGTTGGTGACCATTTCCACAAGCCATTTGGTATTGGGGCGTTGCAACCGGGCCCATTCCAATGGGTCCAACGTAGTCAGTTGGTCGATGAGTGGCTCCAGAGAAATTGCATCCGTCACCGTGAAGGGCTGGTCAACCACATAGGTATTATTGCTGGGGTAATAATACCGCAACTGGTCCGTCCCTTTGTGCCGTAAGATGTAGCCGAATGTGATATTCAACTTGAACGCTGTCACCTGATCTGTGAAAATGTTCTCGGCATAGGTAGAAAGATACGTGAGGTCCTGCAGTCGAAAGTTATACAAGTCCAATAGACGACGGTGACGGTGAAAACAATGGCGTATGGTGGTCCAGTGCCGTCGATAAATGTCACTCACACGCTCGTCTTGGGGCAAGACTTCAGCCGGAGGCGCTGCTGGGTCCCCTGGAAAATCTTCTCCACGTCTCATGCTGCAGTGAGGCCCCGGTAAGTAGCTCCTCTCGTCAGAGTGGTTCAGGCTGGTCAGGTAGGTTGGTCAGTCAGGCTGGTCAGGCAGGCAGGCAGGTGAGATAGCTCCGTTTGGCAGTCCATTGAATGCAGCAAAACACTAAAAATTTCCCCCTTTTATACGTTTTTTCGTGACATTCGGGTGTTTTCGGTATTCTCCGTGTGTCTTTTCGGTATTCTCCGGGTCTTTTCGGTCACCTCCGGCATTCTCCGGTGATCACCTCCGGGTCTTTTCGGTCTCCTCCGTGTGTCTTCGGTCACCTCCGGGTCTTTTCGGTCAGCTCCGGCACTCTCCGGTGATCACATTCGGGTATTTTCGGTCAACTCCGGCACTCTCCGGTCACCTCCGGGTCTTTTCGGTCACCTCCGGCACATCTTCACGGACCTCAACGAACTCGCCGGGCCTCTTCGGTATTCTCCGTGTCTCTTCGCACACCTCCGTCACATCTCTCGGTACCTCCCGCCACATCTTCACGGACCTCACCGAAAAGACACGGAGGTGAACGACATTGTGGGAAAAACCCCACAGACAGATCAGTACAAGCTCCCACGGACCTGACCGAAGAAATACGGAGGTGAACGACATTGTGGGGAAAAACCCCAGTACATGCTCCGCTCACCGAAAAGACACGGAAATGAACGACATCCCCACAGACAGGTCAGTACATCTCCTATCATCCTCACAAGTCACGCCCCATTCACCCAAACCGGAAGTGACGTCATACAGAGGTCACGCTCCATTCACCCAGACCGGAAGTGACGTCATACGGCACAGCGCCCCCTGGCAGAAAAAGGGGAACCAAGAGTTACCTCCCTGGAAAACCGACCTGGATCAGGGTGCTACCTACTACTTTCGCATCCTGACTTCGCGTTCCGCTTCCAGTCTTTGCATTGTATTGTTTTGATTTCGCATCCTGACTTCGCGCTTCGCATCCTGGCTTCGCCAATTCGCATCCTGGCTTCGCGCTTCGCAATATTTTGATTTCGCATCCTGACTTCGCGCTGTATGTTTTGATTTCGCATCCTGACTTCGCGCTTCGCATCCTGGCCTCGCGACTTCGCATCCTGCCTTCGCGACTTCGCATCCTGACTTCGCGCTTCGCATCCTGACTTCGCATTCTGACTTCGCGCTTCGCATCGTGGCTTCGCACTTCGCATCCTGCCTTCGCATCCTGACTTCGCGCTTCGCATCCTGCCTTCGTTCTTCGCATCCTGGCTTCGCGACTTCGCATCCTGCCTTCGCGACTTCGCATCCTGCCTTCGTGTGTCGGTCCAGATTCATAACACAATACAGCGATGTCCCTTCTCGGCCATCATAGAAACCGGAAAGGTAGATATTATTTCATCTGTCAGCCCACGTTCTGTGCCAAGTTATAAAATTGATGCAAGCAGGCGGTTTCCTGTAATATAGCCAGTTACCTTCACAATACACAAACGACCAACAAGTTAATCGGCTGTCAGCGGGGGCGAATAATCTGTTTAATATTTTCTGTATTGTATTTGGTACCATGCTAGTAGTCCTCGTAGCGGACCCATAAGTGAATATATGCAGCGCACTAGGCGTCAATTCAAATATGCCCTTAGAGCCTGCAAAAAGAATGAGGAATTACTACGAGCCGATAAAATGGCCGAGGCGTACTGTAATTACTCAAGCGAAGAATTTTGGAGAGAGGTCAGAAATAAGAACAGTAAATCCACGTTCCTCCCGGGCCGTATTGATAATACCGATGGTGAAGTTGCCATAGCCGGTCTATGGAAAGAAAAGTTTGACACATTGTTGAATTCTGTTAATACTGAAAAACATAAAGAATATGTTATAAATGCGTTGTTAAATAGAGCCGATGTATCCAATGTTCTACCTATCCCGTCTCCGGAGGTTATTCATGAAATTGTATTTAATATGAAAGGCAATAAGTCAGCTGGCTTTGATGGTCTGACGGCTGAACATCTGAAGTACGCCACAGACAAACTGTTTATACACCTCTTTATGTGCATTAATTGTATACTCAGACACGGTTTTTTGCCAGATAAGCTTACTTATGTTGTTGTCAGCCCAGTTGTTAAAAACAAAAATGGTGATATAACTCAATCTGACAATTATCGTCCTATTGCCGTCGCTACCGTTGTCTCAAAAATTGTTGAACGAGTTATACTGAGGCTGTGTGAAAAAGATCTATACACAACTGACTTTCAATTTGGTTTTAAAGCTGGAAGATCCACGGATCAATGCATCTATGTGATGAAAGAAATGATTAATTTTTATTGTAACAATGGTAGTCCTGTATATATATGTTTTATGGATGCATCAAAAGCGCTCGATAGAGTGAATCACTGGACCTTGCTGAAAAAACTTATTGACCGGAATGTCCCTCTATATATTGTACATATTATTTATACTTGGTGCATGGTGCAGTTGTTTACCGTTAAATGGGGCACTACTTTTTCGCCTATGTTCGGAACTACGAACGGGGTTAGGCAAGGTGGAGTTCTCTCCCCTTTTTTATTTGCCATCTACTTACATGACTTAGATAGGAGATTGTCCAAAACAAATGTCGGATGTAACATAGCCGGTGTGTTCATAAACCATTTGCTATATGCGGACGATCTGTGCTTATTGTGTCCGTCTGCCAGGTCTATGCAGATATTGTTGAATGAATGCGATGACTATTCTATCTCGCATGATCTTGTTTTTAACACGAAAAAAACGGTATGTATGTTATGTAAACCAAAAGGTTACGGAGTATTTTCCCCTCCCACTGTCAAATTAGGTGACACTGTTCTGGAATATGTAGATTGTTACACGTACCTGGGACATATTTTATCTTCGGATAGGTCTGACAATATGGACATTGATCACCAGAGGAGAAAGCTCTGTATACGTGCAAATACCTTGTTGAGGAAATTTAACGCATGTTCTAATATTGTAAAAAAGTTTCTTTTTATTACCTATTGTAACAGTATTTACTGCTGTCATCTGTGGTATATGTACACTAAACAATGTTACAACAAGATACGAGTCATGTACAACAATGCATTCCGATGGCTTTTAAATTATAGACGTGATTGTAGTGCCAGTTATATGTTTTGTATAAATGGAACACCATCCTTTGGTGAACTGGTTAGAAAGAGTGTCTTTCGCTTCAAATGTAGAATTGAAAATAGTAGTAATATCTTGCTGAAGACCATCTTGCACTCGGATGTAATGTTTAAATCGCTCTTTCAAGCCACTTGGCGAAATCAACTGTTTATTGTTCCCTAAGCAGACTTAGAGTACCTATCTGAGTCTTATTGTATCATCAACTCAACTGTATATGGACAAGTTATGTCTGAAATAAAACTATTATTATTATTATTATAAACAAATCTGCTGCAAAACTTTGCCAGAAAGACTGAACTCGAGGGCAGTCAAATAGAGCGTGCATGGGTGTATCGGCTTCATTCAAACAGTCATCGCAGTTTGGCGAAGTTTTGATTTTTGATCGGAATAAGACTGATTGCAAGGATAAATATTATGAAATAGTTTGAAGAGAAGTTGCTTAACCTTATTTTTCAATGGAAGTTTGTATTGCAGAGCAAGAGTATTTATTGGAGATTCAGATGCTGTTGTATCTCGAATCAATATATATCATAAAAAATCCGTGACTTTGTGGGACAGATAGCTAGCGATTGACCATTCATTTTGGGAGGTTCCTTAAAACATCGACTCGGTAGGCTAGCAGCTTTATTGAACAAATTCGAGCCAACTCTTTTCTTGATAATTTTGATGAAACACTTATAAGGTTTTTTTTATCAACAGTGATGTTAAACTTAGATTCAATCTGTTGCTGGGAGAGAAGCATGCCAGTCTCATTTATAAGATCTCTAACAAATACTATACCCGCATTAAACCAGGTTTCATTGAAGAGACTTTTACGTTTGCTTGTAAATAACTTATTGTGCCATATTATCTCATCAAAAATATCTCTGTCACACACCGTCTTAATTTCATTGTAAAATCTTAGAATATGAGCATAGAATGGTGGAATGTTACAATCAATTTTTTTAACCTCATAATTACATGGTAATAAAAATGATAACCCACCGAGTTTTTCAAAAATGTTATTTGAGATGATCTTCCAAGGACGTTCATTATCTTTGAAATATTTGGAAAGCCAGACTAATTTCAAAGATTTGTTCATGTTGCTGAAGTCTATGCTTTTCAATCCTCCTTCATTATAATCCAGACACAGCTTTTTTCGACGAACTTTCTCACGCGTACTTTGCCAAATAAATTGGAAAATGTTTCTATTGATCTCCTTAACCTGTTGATTCGGTAATGGGAAACAGCTAGCTAAGAAAATCATTCTGGAAATTCCCTCCGACTTAGACAAAAGACACCTTCCAGATATAGTTAAGTTTCTTTGGGACCAAATCTAAAAACGTTTTTTGACGGCTTTAAGCTGCGGATTTACATTTTCTTCGAAGGTATCTTTCACTGTACTCAGTATTATGCCCCAAAATTTGGTTTGCAGGAAGGGGTATGGAGGCTTTATCAAACTGTTGGATATTAAGGGGCATAACAACACACAATATTCAAGTTTAGGCCCGTGATGGACTTTATCTTTAAATAGAAGCTTTTGATGTTGTTAATTGAGTTTAAGTTTTTTAACATACATGTAGTATCATCTGCAAAGTAGATACTTTTACACTCTTTCCCATGCAAGTCAATACCAGTACATGTTGGTCCTTTCTATATAAATGGTGAACTATTTCAGTGCATAAATGAAAATGTACGGTGAAAGAGGGCATCCCTGCTTAGTCCCCTACTATAAGAAAACCAATCTGTACACATGCCCTTGTTGTTCACACAGCTCAAAGTGTTGGTATAACACAGTTTAATCAGCCCACGATATTCTGCTTTAAACAATCATACATGTCCGCGTCTTTTTGCTGTATCAGCGAGAAGTAGGTAGGACAATCTTGAAAGAGATGGCGAAGCGCCAGACCCGGTAAACTCAAGCACTCTTTGAATATGTCGACGTGCATCTCACGACGAAAGAGGTGAACCATTTTCTCGGCCGCTTCGAGGAAAGGAACCACATCTAAGTTATTATACCATATCAGGAAATCTCGCAAGGTCTGCATATGTTGGTCGTTCCATACCTGCTGTAGTTCCCGGTACGTGTCTTCCGGACATTCCACTTGCTTCAAATCGTCAAAGAACGCGTCCCGGGGTGGCAACTGTGTTCCTCCAAGCGGTCGAGCGTCGATATATACGTGTAAGGGAACCTCCCTTTGGTTTATGCACAGTCATACGCCTTCACCCACTGATCATAGCTATAATTGGGAGCTAAGTAGTTCCGTACATCCAGGAAATGGAGTGACCTGGTAGTGAGGGCCATATGATTATTGATCTTCTTGATGACGGACTTGATGGTATTAGCCTGGGCCAAGTAAGGGTAGAGAAATTCCTTCACCATGTTCAAGTCGTATCGCCCCGAGTTGAAACCGAGCACAGGTAACTGGCCTAGGTATTGTAGGAAGCGGGCTTTCAATTTCTCCGCATACGGTTTAGGTAAAGGGACATCCTGCGACTGAATGGGTTCCGGCTCCGACTCTGACTCGGACTCTGACTCTTCATCGTCACTGAACGATACACCTGGTATAGGAATCCGATCGTCCAGTTGGTCCAGTACGTCCTGGAACTTGGACACCAACAATTCCGTACTGGCCGCACTGACTTCCTCTAAATACTCCATCATGCGGGTAATCAACTCATGGGAATCCCCGGTGGACACGAAACAGACAGGCGCAGCGTCATAGCCGGGTACGTTGGTGGAAATGCTCACACTGAGGGGAATATGGCGCTGCGTCCACTGCGTTTTCGCTGAGAACATGTCCATGGGTTCCAACAGGGCCTCGAAATCGTAACACGCCCGGTAGGGAAAATAACGGTCCTCCTCCGGTATGATAAGACCCTCATCGGCCAGTTCCTCGAAAATAGTAGGCGTATTATGATACGCACCACCAGGAAATTTTCGCTTCACACTGTTGTCACAAATCTTCTCGTGCTTATGTAGGTCCCCAGAGTGGTGAAACACCCGATGGCATTGGGCACAACTGTAGGACTGGGCGTACAGGCTCATATTGTGGATCAGCGAAAAATGACTCACACCATTGTCGTCGAAGACATTGACTTTCATCGTAGAAGCATACCGTTCTGTTGAGCGATGAACCAATTCAGCCACAAATATGTCATCCTCGCATCGTAATCGGTATACAAAGATATTGATGTTGAACAGAGTTTCCACGACATCCAAATACTTGAACGGACTCCACGGAACTGCCGCTCATCCAGGTCTTGCTCCTGTAAATACTGTCTCCAATAACCATTGGCCACTTTCTCACAACGCTTGGGGTTACACTCGTCCAAATGCACGGCTAAACACCGAAACAGACATTTCCGGTCTTTGTAGGGACCACCCCAACCTCCCGTTAACGCATACAGTCCGTTTCGATGAAGCAGCCAAGGTGGAAGTATAACAGGAGCATCGATAGGATGATCTCTCATTTTGGTGACGAAAAATGTGACGTTGGTGACCATTTCCACAAGCCATTTGGTATTGGGGCGTTGCAACCGGGCCCATTCCAATGGGTCCAACGTAGTCAGTTGGTCGATGAGTGGCTCCAGAGAAATTGCATCCGTCACCATGAAGGGCTGGTCAAACACATAGGTATTATTGCTGGGGTAATAATACCGCAACTGGTCCGTCTCTTTGTGCCGTAAGATGTAGCCGAATGTGATATTCAACTTGAACGCTGTCACCTGATCTGTGAAAATGTTCTCGGCATAGGTAGAAAGATACGTGAGGTCCTGCAGTCGAAAGTTATACAAGTCCAATAGACGACGGTGACGGTGAAAACAATGGCGTATGGTGGTCCAGTGACGTCGATAAATGTCACTCACACGCTCGTCTTGGGGCAAGACTTCAGCCGGAGGCGCTGCTGGGTCCCCTGGAAAATCTTCTCCACGTCTCATGCTCCAGTGAGGCCCCGGTAAGTAGCTCCTCTCGTCAGAGTGGTTCAGGCTGGTCAGGTAGGTTGGTCAGGCAGGCTGGTCAGGCAGGCAGGCAGGTGAGATAGCTCCGTTTGGCAGTCCAATGAATGCAGCAAAACACTAAAAAATTTCCCCTTTTATACGTTTTTTCGTGACATTCGGGTGTTTTCGGTATTCTCCGTGTGTCTTTTCGGTATTCTCCGGGTCTTTTCGGTCACCTCCGGCACTCTCCGGTGATCACCTCCGGGTCTTTTCGGTCACCTCCGTGTGTCTTCGGTCACCTCCGGGTCTTTTCGGTCAGCTCCGGCACTCTCCGGTGATCACATTCGGGTATTTTCGGTCAACTCCGGCACTCTTCGGTCACCTCCGGGTCTTTTCGGTCACCTCCGGCACATCTTCACGGACCTCAACGAACTCGCCGGGCCTCTTCGGTATTCTCCGTGTCTCTTCGCACACCTCCGTCACATCTCTCGGTACCTCCCGCCACATCTTCACGGACCTCACCGAAAAGACACGGAGGTGAACGACATTGTGGGAAAAACCCCACAGACAGATCAGTACAAGCTCCCACGGACCTGACCGAAGAAATACGGAGGTGAACGACATTGTGGGGAAAACCCCAGTACATGCTCCGCTCACCGAAAAGACACGGAAATGAACGACATCCCCACAGACAGGTCAGTACATCTCCTATCATCCTCACAAGTCACGCCCCATTCACCCAAACCGGAAGTGACGTCATACAGAGGTCACGCTCCATTCACCCAGACCGGAAGTGACGTCATACGGCACAGCGCCCCCTGGCAGAAAAAGGGGAACCAAGAGTTACCTCCCTGGAAAACCGACCTGGATCGGGGTGCTACCTACTACTTTCGCATCCTGACTTCGCGTTCCGCTTCCAGTCTTTGCATTGTATTGTTTTGATTTCGCATCCTGACTTCGCGCTTCGCATCCTGGCTTCGCCAATTCGCATCCTGGCTTCGCCAATTCGCATCCTGGCTTCGCGCTTCGCAATGTTTTGATTTCGCATCCTGACTTCGCGCTGTATGTTTTGATTTCGCATCCTGACTTCGCGCTTCGCATCCTGGCCTCGCGACTTCGCATCCTGCCTTCGCGACTTCGCATCCTGACTTCGCGCTTCGCATCCTGACTTCGCATCCTGACTTCGCGCTTCGCTTCGTTCTTCGCATCCTGGCTTCGCGACTTCGCATCCTGCCTTCGCGACTTCGCATCCTGCCTTCGTGTGTCGGTCCAGATTCATAACACAATGCAGCGATGTCCCTTCTCGGCCATCATAGAAACCGGAAAGGTAGATATTATTTCATCTGTCAGCCCACGTTCTGTGGCAAGTTATAAAATTGATGCAAGCAGGCGGTTTCCTGTAATATAGCCAGTTACCTTCACAATACACAAACGACCAACAAGTTAATCGGCTGTCAGCGGGGGCGAATAATCTGTTTAATTTTCACACCTATAAAAGTAATCAAGACGGGGAACTGAATTCAAACCTGAAATTACATTATTCATTTTTTATTTTTTTCAACAGAAGGAAGATCTAATTTCGAATATTGAATTTGGGTAATAAAATAAAATGGCCGTTTTCTTCAGCCAGAAAGGCTCTGTATCCTTATAAGATTTATCACGATCATTTGTTCGACCATTAATATGATTCTATCGTTGGAATACTGAAATTACCATTTAAACCCACCTTATACCTCGTAGATTTAACACTGAAGAAATCACACGCGTTTTTTGTCCCAACGTCAATTTTCCTTTGCGTAGTACCGAAGGCATTATACCTTGCCGAATTGACCGAGACACAAACAACGAAGATCGGCTTTTTGACATTTATTTGAATCCACAGACTCCCAACAAGATTTATACAGATGCTTTATTGCAAGAAATATCAGGCGTTCTTTGGGAAAGTGATCCTCAACTCCCTGTGATACGGAACCCATAAAACATTTTTTTTTTTAACCCTGGACATACCACTGGGCATTTATTTGCCATACGATCACATTTTACATGCTTTGTTCAGCCCCCGTGATCTGGAACCAAACAGACACTATCTAGATGAAAGAAGCAGATCATGGTGTACATTTCAGGTTTTACCGATGCCAAATGACTTGAACAGAAGACAAAAAAGACAAAAAGAAAATCAATAAATATATCAATAAAAAATAAATTACATACAAAATTTTCTTGTCTTTCCAAGGGGGACATCAGACACAGTGACAACACGACCATCCATTCAAATTTCACCTTCCATTGGGGAGACAGCAATATTCCTCAAACACAGTATACGTATTCTCTTTTGTGATCTAATTTTCGTTTATCAATTTAGTGATGTAATAAATAAACTGATATCTTCAGAAATCTTATGTTGGTGTTTTTTTAATAGCTCACATTGCCATCTGAGGGTCTTCTTAAATAATGTGTAACATATGGGGATGTTATATTTTGCAGCATAAATAAAGTATTTTGCTTGAGAAAAAGCATAATTTAGTCCGCATGCGTCTATTCTATTAGGCTGACTGAGAGTACCGCTCAAAATATTTTCTCTTAAGATTGTTGTATTCGGTACCATGCTAAACAAATCTGCTGCAAAACTTTGCCAGAAAGACTGAACTCGAGGGCAGTCAAATAGAGCGTGCATGGGTGGGTGTATCGGCTTCATTCAAACAGTTTGGCGAAGTTTTGATTTTTTATCGGAATAAGAATTGATTGCAAGGATAAATATTATGAAATAGTTTGAAGAGAAGTTGCTTAACCTTATTTTCCAATGGAAGTTTGTATTGCAGAGCAAGAGTATTTATTGGAGATTCAGATGCTGTTGTATCTCGAATCAATATATCATAAAAAAAACGTGACTTTGTGTGACAGATAGCTATATATATAGTGATTGACCATTTATTTTGGGAGGTTCCTTAAAACATCGACTCGGTGGGCTAGCAGCTTTATTGAACAAATTCGAGCCAACTCTTTTCTTGATAATTTTTATGAGACACTTATAAGTTTTTTTATCAACAGTGATGTCAAATTCAGATTCAATCTGTTGCTGGGAGAGAAGCATGCCAGTCTCATTTATAAGATCTCTAACGAATAATATACCCGCATTAAACCAGGTTTCATTGAAGAGACTTTTACGTTTGCTTGTAAATAACTTATTGTGCCATATTATCTCATCAAAAATATCTCTGTCACACACCGTCTTAATTTCATTGTAAAATCTTAGAATATGAGCATAGAATGGTGGAATGTTACAATCAATTTTTTAAACCTCATAATTACATTGTAATAAAAATGATAACCCACCGAGTTTTTCAAAAATATTATTTGGGATGATAAATATTTAGAAAGCCAGACTAATTTCAAAGATTTGTTCATGTTGCTGAAGTCGATGCTTTTCAATCCTCCTTCATTATAATCCAGACACAGCTTTTTTCGACGAGCTTTCTCACACTTACTTTGCCAAATAAATTGGAAAATGTTTCTATTGATCTCCTTAACCTGTTGATTCGGTAATGGGAAACAGCTAGCTAAGAAAATCATTCTGGAAATTCCCTCCGACTTAGACAAAAGACTCCTTCCAAATATAGTTAAGTTTCTTTGAGACCAAATCTGAAAACGTTTTTTGACGGCTTTAAGCTGCGGATTTACATTTTCTTCGAAGGTATCTTTCACTGTACTCAGTATTATGCTCAAAAATTTGGTTTGAGAAACTACAGGAAAGGGGTATAATAAGGAGGCTTTATCAAACTGATTAAGGGGCATAACAAGACTCTTTTCAATATTCAAGTTTAGGCCCGTGATGGACTTTATCTTTAAATAGAAATTTTTGATGTTGTTAATTGAGTTTAAGTTTTTTAACATACATGTTGTATCATCTGCAAAGTAGATACTTTTAAACTCTTTCCCATGCAAGTCTATACCAGTACATGTTTGGTCCTTTCTATATAAATGGTTGACTATTTCAGTGCATACATGAAAATGTACGGTGAAAGAGGGCATCCCTGCTTAGTCCCCCTACTATAAGAAAACCAATCTGTACACATGCCCTTGTTGTTCACACAGCTCAAAGTGTTGGTATAACACAGTTTAATCAGCTTGCTGATGGACTCGTCAAAATTTAGTTTTTCAAGTGCCAAAAATATATACTTATGTTCCACTGAATCAAAGGCTTTTTCGAAGTCTAAGAAGGTTAACCATGCTTCTTCAGAATACGGGTCTATTATGTCCATAAGCGTATGTTTTCTGTTATGTTCCTACCCTGCATAAATCCTGTTTGACTTGGATGTATCAGTGTTGGTAATACCATTTTGATTCTGTTTGCGATGGCTTTAGCGAAAATCTTATAATCCATATTTGAAAGGGTTATTGGTCTCCAATTAGAGATATACAGGGGATCCTTGTTATTCTTCTCAAACAGAGAGATAACGCCTCTCCTTTGAGTGCTGGATAATTCCCCTGTTGATACGGATAACGCAATAGCGTCCACAAAATGTTGTTTCAATTTCTCCAGAATTTTTTTTAAAAATCCACTGTTAGACCATCACAACCCGGTGCTTTATTTAGCGACATATTTTTTAATGCTTCTGCAAATTCAGTTATGTCCAGCAGTTGGTCCAACATATTTTTAGTGTTTTCATCTAATTTTGGGAGATCTCCTAATGTTTCTGAATTAAAAATTTTGTTCACCGAGTTATCAAAGTCTGTGTCGGTGATTTTGGAAGAATACAAGTTAGAAAAATAAGACTTGATGTGCTTAGAAATTCCATCTGGATCAGATATTGAAGACCCATCTGATTGTTGGAGAGTGTCTATTGCTTTCTTAGTTTGGTTTTTGCGTTCCATATCATAGAAATACTTCGTACTTTTTTCCCCCTTTTCCATCCACTTGCATCTTGATCTTATCATAGCGCCCTTAGCTTTTTCTTCATATATTTTTTCAATTTTTCTTTGTCCTGAACATATTCTGCCTCCAGAGTGTCTGTATGGTTTGTCAGCAGCTGATTTTCTGTGATTGAGAGTTGCTTGATCAAATTTATTTCCTCTTTGTTTCTCTTCATTGCTAATTGTTTGGATACCTCTATGGAGAGTAGACGAACTTTATATTTTACCCATTCCCATTTTGATATACTGGAACTAAATTCCTCATTGTTTACCTCAGTAAGAAAAATATTGACCTTTTCAATATATTCTTTGTTATTCAGTAAATTGTTATTAAATTTCCAGTAGTTATTATTGTTATTTGGCCGTTTTTCTAAGGCGAATGTTACTATATGATGATCAGATCTAATACTTGGTTTAATGTTGCAGAAGGTTACAGATCGGACTAGTCCAAAGTGCAATAGCCAGAAATCGATCCTAGATTGAGTAGTATATTATTTAATTTCCATGTGTATCTTTTTTCAACAGGGTTTTTACTTCTCCATATATCTACTAAGTTTAATTCAGTGCTAATCTTATGTATACTCTCACTATTATTGTTTTCCGACCCCAACCTATCTAGCTAAATAATATATAGCCCTCTTGTATGAGCTAGAGGGCTATATATTACATAACAACCTATCCAGCAATGGGTTACACACACAATTAAAATCTCCACCCAATATTAAATTGGTTTCCAGTTTCTTAACTTTCACAAAATGCATGATGTCCAGGAGAAAATCTTTTCTCTCTCTGAAATTATTGCTAGGAGCATAGATATTCCCAAATGATATATTTTGCCACCATCATATTAAACAGTTGAAAAGATAAACCTGCCATTTTCAGAGTTAGGTGCGCAATTGGCTTTTTGCTTGATATTTTCCATTCTCCCCTATCTCTTAACATGGTGCTAAATAGCACTGGTGACAATATAGTGCAGATATTTTGCTAATCTTTGGTGCCGGGGTTTAAAGGCGATATAATTCTTCTAATTATCATCTAAATTGCATAGATTCGCACAGCATGGAAAGGTAATATATCGTCTATTTAGCGTAGATTCGCAAATCGATTTGTCATTCACTTTATTGTCACATAAGGGAGAGTCAATATATTGTCTATTTAGCGTAGATTCGCAAATGTGTTTGCCTCGTGGAGAGGGCAGAGAAGACAATATATTGTCTAATTAGCACTTTGATAATCTCATCTAAATTGCAAAGATTCGCACTTCATGGAGAGTTAATATATTGTCAATTTAGCGTAGATTCGCAATTCTGTTTTACCTCGTCGAGATGGCAGAGAACACAATATATTGTCTAAATAGCACTTTGATAATCTCATCTAAATTGCATAGATTCGCACTTCACGGAGAGTTAATATATTGTCTATTTAGCGTAGATTCGCATATGTGTTTACCTCGTGGAGATGACAGAGAAGACAATATATTGTCTAATTAGCACTTTGATAATCTCATCTAAATTGCATAGATTCGCACTTGATGGAGAGTTAATATATTGTCAATTTAGCGTAGATTCGCAATTCTGTTTTACCTCGTCGAGATGGCAGAGAAGACAATATATTGTCTAATTAGCACTTTGACAATCTCATCTAAATTGCATAGATTCGCACTTCATGGAGAGTTAATATATTGTATATTTAGCGTATAGATTCGCAAATCTGTTTTACCTCGACGAGATTGCAGAGAAGACAATATATTGTCCAATTAGCACTTTGATAATCTCATCTAAATTGCATAGATTCGCACTTCAGGGAAAGTTAATATATTGTATATTTAGCGTAGATTCGCAAATCTGTTTCACCTCGTCGAGATTGCAGAGAAGACAATATATTGTCTAATTAGCACTTTGATAATCTCATCTGAATTGCATAGATTCGCACTTCATGGAAAGTTAATATATTGTCTATTTAGCGGAGATTCGCAAATGTGTTTTAACTTCGGCGAAATTTCACAGAAGACAATATATTGTCTAATTAGCACTTTGATAATCTCATCTAAATTGCATAGATTCGCACTGCATGGTAAGGTAATATATCGTCTATTTAGCGTAGATTCGCAAATCGATTTGTCATTCACTTTATTGTCACATCAGGGAGAGTTAATATATTGTCTATTTAGCGTAGATTCGCAAATGTGTTTACCTCGTCGAGATGGCAGAGAAGACAATATATTGTCTAATAAGCACTTTGATAATCTCATCTAAATTGCATAGATTCGCACTTCACGGAGAGTTAATATATTGTCTATTTAGCGTAGATTCGCAAATGTGTTTACCTCGTTGAGATGGCAGAGAAGACAATATATTGTCTAATTAGCACTTTGATAATCTCATCTAAATTCCATAGATTCGCACTTCATGGAGAGTTAATATATTGTCAATTTAGCGTAGATTCGCAATTCTGTTTTACCTCGTCGAGATGGCAGAGAAGACAATATATTGTCTAATTAGCACTTTGATAATCTCATCTAAATTGCATAGATTCGCACTTCAGCGAAAGTTAATATATTGTATATTTAGCGTAGATTCGCAAATCTGTTTTACCTCGTCGAGATTGCAGAGAAGACAATATATTGTCTAAATAGCACTTTGATAATCTCATCTAAATTGCATAGATTCGCACTTCACGGAGAGTTAATATATTGTCTATTTAGCGTAGATTCGCATATGTGTTTACCTCGTGGAGATGACAGAGAAGACAATATATTGTCTAATTAGCACTTTGATAATCTCATCTAAATTGCATAGATTCGCACTGCATGGTAAGGTAATATATCGTCTATTTAGCGTAGATTCGCAAATCGATTTGTCATTCACTTTGTCACATAAGGGAGAGTTAATATATTGTCTATTTAGCGTAGATTCGCAAATGTGTTTACCTCGTCGAGATGGCAGAGAAGACAATATATTGTCTAATTAGCACTTTGATAATCTCATCTAAATTGCATAGATTCGCACATGACGGAGAGTTAATATATTGTCTATTTAGCGTAGATTCGCAAATCTGTTTTACCTCGTCGAGATTGCAGAGAAGACAATATATTGTCTAAATAGCACTTTGATAATCTCATCTAAATTGCATAGATTCGCACTTCATGGAAAGTTAATATATTGTCTATTTAGCGTAGATTCGCAAATCGATTTGTCATTCACTTTATTGTCACATAAGGGAGAGTTAATATATTGTCTATTTAGCGTAGATTCGCAAATGTGTTTACCTCATCGAGATGGCAGAGAAGACAATATATTGTCTAATTAGCACTTTGATAATCTCATCTAAATTGCATAGATTCGCACATGACGGAGAGTTAATATATTGTCTATTTAGCGTAGATTCGCAAATCTGTTTTACCTCGTCGAGATTGCAGAGAAGACAATATATTGTCTAAATAGCACTTTGATAATCTCATCTAAATTGCATAGATTCCCACTTCAGGGAAAGTTAATATATTGTATATTTAGTGTAGATTCGCAAATCTGTTTTACCTCGTCGAGATTGCAGAGAAGACAATATATTGTCTAAATAGCACTTTGATAATCTCATCTAAATTGCATAGATTCGCACTTCATGGAAAGTTAATATATTGTCTATTTAACGTAGATTCGCAAATGTGTTTTAACTTCGGCGAAATTTCAGAGAAGACAATATATTGTCTAATTAGCACTTTGATAATCTCATCTAAATTTCATAGATTCGCACTGCATGGTAAGGTAATATATCGTCTATTTAGCGTAGATTCGCAAATCGATTTGTCATTCACTTTATTGTCACGTAAGGGGGAGTTAATATATTGTCTATTTAGCGTAGATTCGCAAATGTGTTTACCTCGCCGAGATGGCAGAAAAGACAATATATTGTCTAATTAGCACTTTGATAATCTCATCTAAATTGCATAGATTCGCACTTCACGGAGAGTTAATATATTGTCTATTTAGCGTAGATTCTCAAATGTGTTTACCTCGTGGAGATGGCAGAGAAGACAATATATTGTCTAATTAGCACTTTGATAATCTCATCTAAATTGCATAGATTCGCACTTCATGGAGAGTTAATATATTGTCAATTTAGCGTAGATTCGCAATTCTGTTTTACCTCGACGAGATGGCAGAGAGGACAATATATTGTCTAAATTTTATTCTATATTTTGTTGAATAGGAAGCAATATATTGTCTAATCAGAGCATTGATAATGTGATGTAAATTGCAAATATCCGCAATTGAAGAAGGCTTAATATACTTTCTATTTAACATATATTCACAAGGCGGTTTAACCCTATCGATCATACTTCATTCTCTATTGTTGAACCCAGAAATGATATGTTGTTAATATAACAATAATACATGTATTATCTATGCAGCAGTAAATCCTTAACAAGTAAATTGAATGTGGATACCCCTTGTTTGTTGAACCTAGAAATGCCATATTGTTACAATCACTATAAAACCATTAAGTGAACAATTCTCGTGAGAACCAAATGGCATTCGACACTAGGGGTTGCGTCAAAATGACAAAAGGTCGACAATAATTTGATGATATTCCGTGCAGATTTTAGCAACTATCTCCCTAAAAAAGAAGAACTATATAGTCATCTGTGGGTCCGTGGTTTTAAAATTTGCATGTGCTATCGCGAAAGGCGGCGAATGTCCTCTCGGACTTACAGAAATGATAATGACAATGTCGCTCATGACAATGCTTCACCTTTGATTGTTGAACCTAGAAATGGCATATTGTTACCATGAAACAATTCGAAGAAAGGGCGTTAATCACGAAAGCTGAAAACCTGGACTCTCTGGTATATTGTTTAACGATAATCTTTGCTCCATGCTACATGTAATGCTACATTATTATCTTCGCAAATATATCATGTCATAAATACATGTAATTTGGATCACCTTCTTCCACAAAAATGATATTAGATACCTGTGCATTGCGTTTACGTGATAAAATGATATAATTATATCTTGTACGATTTATCACACATCATTCGCACTGACATTTTCTTCCTCCGCTAGTGGCGCTATAGTCATGTCTTTGTCTCTTCAATGGGTGGTATTGGGTCCATCGACATTAGGAAAACAAGAAGCTGCTTCACCGAAGAATCAGAACGGCCATATGTTGTTAATACATGTAATAAGCCAGTAATTAAAATTATTGTTATGAAACACTCTTGTCGATTAACAGCGATACATACACAAATATTGTGTACGGGATACAAAAGTTGTTATCCATAAAATAGCCTTTTATTATATGTGGTATCAGGTCGTTTCGTCACGCGATATTCCGGCAAGCTACATTTCGGTAAGCGATATTTCGTCAGGCGACTTTGACATGTGAAAATGTCGCATGCCACAATGTCGTACTCTTCACTTTGTGCCGAAATGTTGCATGCCGAAATCTCGTATATGCTGAGATGTCGCGTGCCGAAATGTCGCGGATTTGTTATATATTCGACTTTTTACTGGAGATATATGTGTCACTTGAGGGATATGTGTCACTTGAGGGGAGATTTGGAGTGTTTGATTCATACTTTTACTTCATTACCAGAAAATCGACAATGTACAAAGAAAGTTAAAACCTGGCATGGAGATATCCAAACCATAGTTTATTAGGTCTACACTCATATAATTTGGGTTTCGATAGAAAAAACTCGGTAAAACAAAAGCCCGCTGCAACTGATATTTTCGATCATGGTCACATATGCTTTATTTCTTGTCCATGGAGGCATTTCTGTGTTTGATGATATACCAGAGAGAAAAGGTAAATCTGTATCGGTGATTCTGCGGACGCTATATTTAAACTGGCCAAGCCATTGAAATGACTTTTCGGTACATTGAGTGTTGACTTCGTGTGTTTTGACGATTTTTTCTAACTTGGGAGTGAAATCTTTCTGTTTATGGACTCGTTTGGGAACGATGATAAGCATAAGTATGTATCAATCTCAGTAAAGTCAGATATAATATCACGGAATACATGTATTATATCTAAATTCAGCCCTATATAAATCCCGTGCGAGTTGAAACTACTATTGTTAGCCTATCAGATGGATAGCTGGTTGTGACTATTTCAAAATCACGCCCACAGTAATTACACGCGGTAGCTCGTGGTCTAATATATAAACATTATCCCGAAACATTTTCCAAATAAGGCATCATTTCCAGGCAGGGTCCGTAAACATGAAAGAGTTTACTCCCGCCGAAAAATCTGGCTCTGTTAGGGGTAGAAAATATCAAAAGATTGTGCCGTGCGAATATGTTAATCTCATTGGAGTAAACGTCAATTATTGTCAGAGCGAAAAGGTTGAAATGGTCGTGATTGTCTGATTTTGGGATCTTACATTGAACACTTTCATCACCCCAATCTGTGTCTCCTCCCGATTTATACCTCCATAATTAGTTTAAAGTCAGCATCAAGAATAATTAGCTTTATTATACAAAATCTACATGAATGGTTGATACATGCGATTCAACTGGCTGATTTTGGTGAGCTATGTAGCATAATTAGAATACTAAAAACAAACTTGTTTTCTTAACTTCAATTTTTTCATCGTTGGTCATAGTTACACGCAATATATTGCCTAGTATGTGTGTATCTTCCTATTTCTGTCATCTTAGTGCCCAATATACGGATAATTCCTGTGTAACACAAGTGACATAATTGAAGACAAGTGTTAGGAAAAGTTTATTATTCGGAATGTCTGCATTTATTGTACGCATTATAAAGAGTTTTGTCAATGGAGACTCTGTTGAAATCAAATTCTGTAGTCATTGGTGATCTTGATTTTCAGATATTTCCCCAAGTGAAAATGTGCCTTTCCGTGAGAATGACCCCACAGTGCTATTTAGACAATATATTGTGAAACCGGCGTGTGAAATTGAATCTTCGAATCTAAAAACACATTTGCGAATCTACGCTAAATATACAATATATTATTCACTTTCCCCACAGTGCTATTTATACAATATATTGTGAAGCCGGCGTGTGAAATTGAATCTGCGAATCTACGCTAAATAGACAATATATTAAGTATGCAGGAGGTGCGAATCGATGCAATTTAGATGCGATTATCAAAGTGCTAATTAGACAATATATTGTCTTCTCTGCAATCTCGACGAGGTAAAACAGATTGCGAATCTACGCTAAATATACAATATATTAACTTTCCCCAAAGTGCGAATATATGCAATTTAGATGAGATTATCAAAGTGCTAATTAGACAATATATTGTCTTCTCTGCAATCTCGACGCGGTAAAACAGATTTGCGAATCTACGCTAAATAGACAATATATTAACTCTCCCTGAAGTGCGAATCTATGCAATTTAGATGAGATTATCAAAGTGCTAATTAGACAATATATTGTTTCTTTCTGGGGAACAAGAGCTCCAAGTCCCAGCATCGCACATATGTATATATAGTCTACATTTTATGCAAATCATTCGTGTATTTCGAAAAGGAAAACGCTGACATTCTCGGTATGAGCAAACTGAGAAGAATGGAATGTGCTCGCGTGAAGCTTTCTCGCGATGACAGGTTAAGGAAAGAGATATTTAGCGTTTTAGGTCATGTTACATTGTACGTCACAGGTTATGTTGACTTTGGTCCATGGAAGATGAGCGTTATCCGCTTTAATAAGTATCGGCGACCTCAGTGGGATATAACTTGTCATTGACGTCACGGACAAGTCGAACGATATTCTCGCTCACCCGAATCAGTCGGTTTATTCGCAACTTCTCGGGGATCTCCGGTTTGAGATGTCCCCTTCGTAGATTTCCGCTCGGGAGTTCCGAATGGGTGTATCTCGTGTGAGGGAGGATACTCGAACAGTGTCGATCATTTACTCTGCTGCATAATCTGGTAGTGGGATGAATTCTCATTCAATATTTACGTTCAGTTGAATCGATGCAGGGGGGGGCATATTGCGGTCGGTGGATTTGTTCGGGGAGAAACAGAATATATTGTATAATTAGCATCTCGTTCTAAATAGCAAAGTATCCTAGAAAATATCTGCAAATTAGCAGCTTTGCTAATTAGATTCTAAATAGATGCGAGAGAATATAAGCCAATCGCGCACCTTAATGCATTTTCATCACTGTAGCTAGATATCATTTTACAGTTTTTGGTGTTGAAGAGAATAGCTGTTCCTTTGGATTTTGTCTCACCATGTGAATATAGTACAGGGTTTCCCCATTCATTAGTTCAGAATTTTTCATCTTTTATACACGAGTGAGTTGCTTGGAGGAAGACTATATCTGAATTTAGCGTGTTTCAATATAAAGGAATAGCTGTCTACGTTTATTTGAAAGTCAAAAAAGTTAGCATACAAAAAAAAAAAAAAAAGATACAAAGAGAGAGAAAAATAGTATTGAGCACAAAACCGTACAAGGCATAAAACTACTGTACCTGCATCCCGCGGACGCGGTGAACTCGGTCTTTGGGGAATCCCTGAGTGGAATTCCATGACGAACGACGTCAACAAAGATGGCTGTCGTCAGAGGGCGCGAGTGTACGTGTGACTGTTGTCCGGTCAGCTGATCGATACCGGTAACTCCTTTTATCAACGTTGAAATACTGAAGGTATGTTCTTTTTATTACAAATCCTAATGATGAAGTATGCCCTTATGTCAAGTCATAAGGGCAATTACTAAGCAGCTAAGACTATAGCAAACATACCAGGTCCAACCAACTGACTGTGCCTGCACCTATTGTGTCTCCCAACTATAATCTATACAACAACAACAACAACACTCAGATTCCGAACAGATCCACTGCTGGAGTGGTCGACGATGAATGTGTATTTGGCCCACACGGGTTTTGTAGTTGAGAGTAAAAGGCAGGCATTCCCCCTCCCCCCGCATTGCCACGTTTCCTATGCCCCCCCCCCCCCCCGTGATTGAATTTCCCCCACCCCCAAACTGACCCCTCTTCAACTTCATGGCCGTAGCGGGTTTTGGTGGATTGACAAATTATGTGTATCCACATTTTAAAATCACCAAAAACAATGAATTTTCAAATTGTGGATACACATGGCTGCTACATAGGTGATAAATCCACATTTTTACTTTCACCTTACTATATCAATTATTAGGTCTTTCCATTTCCAATGGAATAGACCTATTGTTTTTCTGTTTATTATAATTATTCTTCTTCTTCTTATTATTATGGGGGGGCAAGGAGGGGGGAAGGTAAGCGATCGTGTGAAGGTAAATAAAAATATGAGTACGGAGAAAAAAGAAAAAATATAATCCAAATACGAAGAACGAAGACAAGTGTGTCTTTATTAGCTACCACGTTGTTTAATAGTGTTGTTAATGTCAGTACATGCAGCGGAGTAAACATCGGAAAACGTTGGAAATTGTCCACAGTTGACAACATATTGCATGAAATACTCCAAAACTGTGAACAAATAAACCCATAACGTCATTCTCCAAAACAGGGTTGTTTCGACGCACACAGAAGAGCTGAATCCGCTAGAGTTGCGTCCCCTCTTGCAGGCAAGCAATTTATACGAGAGTGACGGTGTGAACGGGAACGTAAATAACGAATCTCACAAAACGAGGAACGCAAAATTATAACTTGGTGGAACAGAGAACAGAGAATTAAAAATAGGAAAATACGGTGAACGTGGAATATGTCCAGAACGTGTGTACGCAAAATTAGTTTTCATCAGAACTGAGAACGGATAATGAAAATTACCCCAAAACGGAGTACGAAAATACCCCTTGCCCCCCCCCCCCCATTATTATTCCAAGCACTTTTTTCTTTTCGGAAAAACAACATGAAGCCTTTGTTATAGAGCTTAGATATTCGGCACACATTTAGGCTCAAGTCTGAAGATGTGCATATTTGTATCCAAAAGTGACCTTGACATTGACCTAATGAATTATAGGGCAGTAAAGTCAAAACTGCCAATTGCGAATATTGCGAAAGAACGAGCAGCTGAGATCTAGAATGCATATGTTTTATATCATCTACAACATATTGAGGCATAAAATAAGTAGGTCATGACCGCAGGTACCGAGCTCTCTCCCCTGATAATGCCTTTCTTGTCGGAGGATTGCAGGATACATTATACAATATATCTGTGGGAAACTTTACGGTTCGTAAGTTTTATGCATGGCCAAGCTCCAGTTCCGGTATTCAAGGTGTTACGTAACAGGGTAAAGGAGGTATGTCCCTTTATCTATTTTATGCAACCTGCCGTTTCATAATAGCGGAAGTTACAGAGTTGAGTCTTGCAACATTTATGAAGACGTCCTAAAATAATATGACATCGAATTTGACATTTGACCTCTAGAATCGTTTCCATATGAGGTCAAAGTTTGATGGACGACACTCGAACGGCTGGTGCGATCATTCTGCCTACTGGGTCAGTTGACACGCGTGACATCCCGAGTTGATCTAGAGTGTCAGATGTCGGTCATGACCTTGACCTTTGGAACAGTATGCATTCGAATTTCGAAAATACGGCTTCCATTTACTTGAAAAGTAGGTCACTGGTAGCCATCATACTAGAACTCACGAAAGAACGTTCGATGATCTTTCGTATGACAGTACAAACGAAATGATCCGATGTGACCTTGACCTTGAATATCACCTGATACCAAAAGTGATTTTACTTGATTTCTGTGAAAAGTATAAGGACTAGAAATCTGTAATTCAGCACAGATGTTTCCCATCACTCGGGAATGAAGTCACAAAAATTTTGACCTGACTTTGACCTTGGTTCCAGAATAATGGCCCTTTACATTTTCACACTTGAAGGGCTATCATGAGAAAACTATTTCTCACCCGGTCTTGAAATTTGCATGTATAGGTCATTACATGACGTCACAGAAAAGAACTAGAACAGGAAAAAAGGTACTGGTTAAAGTATAGGAGATGTTTGACAAAATTTGAAATTTTCACTTTTCTGATGCCATGGCGAAACTGCAACTCCAATACGCACCATATTCACAGGACATTGAGAGAATATGTACTTGCCCGTGAAATTTCAGGGATGTAGCTTTGATAGGTTTAGAGATATTAAAAAAACAATTTTCCTTAACAATTAAGCCGCTAAATGGTTCTCTCGCCCTGTTTGTGGTCATTTGTTGATTTCATCTATTCAATGGTCGCTGCCAATTTCGCTATAGCGATTCGGCTGTAGCACTCGAGGCATCCCGTGTAATGTCGTGGCAATAAAATTAATGTCGTGTTACATGACGGGGCTGGCTCATTTTTGGAAACCTTTTAACTCTTGAACCGCAATAGATACGGACTTCTTATTTGTTGCCTGGTACTTCCAAGAATGAGTTCTTTCGTTGATAATGATCCCGTATTTCCTGGTACAAATGCAACTACGGAATCAATTTTGCTTCATGTCACATGACCATCGATATTTGAAGTCATTTTGTCGGGCAGAAAAACAGTCTGTGAGAAGCACAGTGTCCAGGCGACCAAAACTCAAGCCTAACTTTCTCCATTCAAGCCATTGTTTGGACTCCAGGGACAATTTTCTAAACACATTTCAACGTACTAACATTTTCGGATTGATGAAGGAGCCGTCTAGGGCCCAAATAAAGCTCGGAAATGTGTTCAACAGCTGCCGCTTACCAATATAGTCAAGTTTGTTGGAAGTAAAATGCAATAAAAAACTATAAGGTAGTAACAAGCAATGTGAAAAATGTGTCTGTGCTTGTAAAGCGACCAAAACAATGGTCGCGATTTGGTCGCGACCAAAGCGGCCCGCGACAATGTGTTTACTCATTTGCAGTAAGAACGGAAAGACCGCGTCATTGTACCAACAATGTCTAGTTTGTTGTTGTTTTTGTTTATCTGTAAATTCACTCTTGACTCGATGGGTATTTTTCACTGGTACTACAAGAAAAAATCACATGGTGCTATATTCCCGAAATGCTGTTTGTTCTCTTATGCTTGATAAAGTAGACGGCGGGCGGTGTTCGATCGATCAATACAATTTGAATTATCGGCATGAGAACTGAATAAAATTGCGGCAAAACTCTGGTATAAATTTTGGACATGTCAGATTTATTTCGTTATTTTTCACGTGTCTGACATGTCTTCTTCATCGATATTTGGCAGATTCCACGATAACCTAGTCCACTAACACACATTTCCGTCAATCATTGACGGAACATGACATTTGCAACACCTATAAATTCAAAAATATCGTTAACAAACGATGTGCCCTGTGTCTTACTATCTTAAACATGTCAATGAATTGCATAAGATGAAAATAAACAGGAACCCCTATGAATTCCATGTAAAGTTTTCAATTTAGTGGGACAAAACAAAAATGACATCTGCAACATTTTTGTCACCTATGTCATTTTTCCGTCAAAATCTATTTTGTATATTTACAAGAAATTTCTTGTAAGACAAGCACTTGCATAGGCTCAGTGGAATTAGGCCAATTGTATTGATGTATCTGTGCCCTTGTCAGTGTATGACATCACCCATGCTGTAATACAGGGTCTTTTCAAAATTTTGCTAATGTCATTTCCGTCACGGGAGTTGGACGGAAATGACATTAGCAACATTTTTCAAATGCTCATAGTATCCATGTATTAATATTTAACACACTGGCAATGGTGCATATATCTTAATAAGGTCAAGCTAGTATCACTGTAAATCCTTTTTTGAATAATTTAGTTGACATTTGATTTGTGGTGATTATCGTAAAAAAAGTATGACGGAAATATGACATTAGAACAAGTGACATTAGCAATATTTACATTTCTGTCTCTCTATTATACTGCAGACAAGAAATATACCGGATAAGACTGTCTCTCTACAGGGTAAAATGGTTACACAACCTTGGTGGGTTTAGCAAACATGTACATGACCAGGAGTTAGTTTTTTAGTATTTTGAATGTTGCTAATGTCATTTTTCGGTTGGACGGAGAATTTGACGGAAAAGTGGACTAGGACTAGGTTATCGTGGAATCCGCCATTTATCAACAAAATGAAGTAGGAACAACTGACAGTTTTGCACATATCTGATCATGGTTACAAAGGGAAAGAGATACGATATCTCGTTCCCGTCGCACGATAAACTTTCATCCCAAATCTGAATTTCCCTGAGTACAAGTAATCGTGAATTTGATTGGCTGAACAGTACATATTGGCTCCGCCCACTTGTTATTCAACCAATCAGCACACTTTTTACACGACATCTGAATTCAATGAAACTGTAAACAAGATCGGCTCGTTTTCTAGATTTATAATATATAGTTTTTCTTTCCCATCCATAAGTGGATTAAAAAATAATTCTGCATTTCTGTGATTATTTAGCATTTAAAATAACACTGAGTACACATGTATATGACACTCACAATATTTTATAACCAAGAGTTCAACTGTTGTTAGAAAAAGGATCATTGAGTAAGAAGAATGGCGATTTTCTGAACTTGTCGGCGATTGCGATGTTTGAAATTTTTTTGATTGGATGTACTTTTAGTGGATTCATTTTCTCACAGATCAAATAAGTATGAAAATTACATAAATGTGGATACACCTCTTGTATAGGATGTGTATCCGCATTTTACAAAAATCAAAGTTTTATGCTCTAGATAAAAAAATGTGGATACACATCCTATATAGAGATCATGTATCCACAAAAACCCGCTAAATTGTGGTTACACCTCTCCTTGATATTCACAACCCACATTATTTCTATATTGCTGTATTGAATACATGTATTTCTCGAATGTTTATTTATTTCATAATTAACTCTGTTCTTTCTCTCAAAAATTGTCATTTCTATTTGTTCAACAGCTAAATCCGAACCTAACCCTATAAATGGAGAGGGGGGGGGGACGGGGGGATATTATGCCTGATTTGGCATGTTTGTGTGTGTGTGGGGTGGATGTCAGGGTGCAAGTGACACACAGTGAGTACTGTAAATCGACTTTTGCAAGCTACCGGTGCTCCAAACAGACAGTGCTCCCATGCAGTTGAGGTCCATGCCTAGAAAAATTGTTATATATGGCTACTAGAGGGATTAGAATTAAGTTTCCCCGCCCTCAGTCATACAAGTCAACTGACAGCTGTGAATTACAACATTTGCATTGTCTCAAATAATAAAAATGAGAAAACTTCTGGCCTGGCATGCATGGATTCATTGTCCCTAGTCATGCAAGCAGTCTCTTGGCTGGTCTACTGGTTGTCACAGTACATGTAGATTGAGTCATTCATGCATGCACTTTTCAATATTTATCTAACAAAGGGCAGGCTGTGAACTGGTAGGGGTACCAACTTTTTCCCCATGCACAATGATATTTCCATCATAACAGGCAAATTTTATCGTGTTCCATGGCACCCACCAGAAACTATTTAGCGATGACCAGTTCATTTTAGTCCATTATCCTGAATGACTGGAATTTTGTTTCCGTTGTATTGCCTTAGTGTATTGCCAGGCTACCAGAACCGATGGGTTCTGTGAAATCCCCAGGCCTGCCATAACCTGTGACATTTCCACCCTCACCAGTTTTCCTCTGTGATATTACACCCTATTAAGGTGAGGTCAAGTTACATGTACATGTATTCTGGGTGTAGAAAACAGGTCACGTGAGATTGAAATGATGGTCTTGCCTCAAAATCTCAGTTGACCTTATCTCAATATTTACGGAATAACTAATTCTTCAAGACCTAATGTAAACTCACAATGCATTATTTTCACTGAATTTTCTGATAAGATTATATACTCACCAAAATGTGTCATTTGATCCAATAAAGAAGTTTTCCATTTCTGAACGAAAGCAGATAGATTCAAATGGATGGCATTGTTGTTTGGCACATTTCTTGCATTGCACAGTGAACTGAAATCCAAGGACCAGATAAATTTTTCCGTCAATGTAATCAAAAATATTCATATAATAAGTATAAGTATAATATCGATTAGAACCGATATTATACGATACTTTTTGAATATTTTTGATTAATGAAAATGGCTTGAGTGAATAAATTTGTTAAATTCAGGTTTTCTCCAGGCTGTCTGGAAAGTTACAACCCTCCCTGAATAACGACAGATAAAATTGAATATAGAGAAACATCACCTGTATTATCAGGGTGCGAAATAGCCCTTCGCCCAGTTGCCCGGGGCAACCAAATTTTCTTTAAGGCAACAAAATTCTGCTCAAATAGCCATGCATTTGGATGTGCTGGTTGCCTGGGCTTGCTCATGGGCAACTAGAAATTGTTTTCCTATTTCACACCCTGATTATCCAATCTAGGTAAACTAAGATTGTCATCCAGGGGCTTACCATCTTGATGTAATGCTATGAATAATTGGTGTGAAATGTTCGTCAATATTCTATGAGATCCCATAATAAACCAAGCACGACAATTTTTACTTTTTCACTGTTTGATGTTCAGTACACAGATATTAACACCTTCGCACAGCATGATCTTTTAATATTTTCTATCACCTAACAAAGGCAGCCCTTTTGGCAGGAGTGAACGTTCAAGCACACCGTCTGGAAATGATGCCATATTTGGATACTGTTTCCCGATAATGTTCAGCCTGCTACCATTACTGTGGGTGTGATTTTGAAATTGTTTCACTAAGTAAACCATCTGATTGGCTAACAAATGTAGTTTGAAATTCACATGGGATTTATGTAGCGCTGATGTCAGATATAATATTCCGTGATTCTGAATTTACTGAGATGGAAGGGGGACCTACTACATTGTACACAAACTCCGAACAGCGCATGTCAGCTGAACGACTATCGTCTGGCCTACAAGCCCTGCCCACAATTGAAATTATCGTTAACACGCTCTCAGCATAGAGATCACTCCGCCAATACCAACCTTCTGTCACTTTAATAACCTCATTATTCATTAACAAAATATCTCTTTTTTGTTTGTGTTCACATAAATATAGTCCATGCGTATGGAATTGCTGTAGTGTGTGATACAATGGATCATAACTGTATAGGGGTAACAGCTTGTCAGGCGATCATGTCGACTGTTTATCTTTGTCGCTGAATGCAAATCACAGCACTGTGTTCCAATTAATTGTTCTAGATATGTCTAAGGTACATGTTGGGATGACAGCTTATCTGTCATTTCAGGCTAGTTAGCGAATAAAACAATGAACCTGCTGTTTTTCACTTAGTACCCTCTCACCCTACATCGCTGTACTGTTTGGAATGTCCCCTTTTCAAATCGTGAATTGACGAATTTGAAATATCAGCTTCGCCAATAGACTGTTTCATTCAGACTGGGTGGTGCTTGGTTGGTTCATCATGATATGACTGAAATATTGTTGAAAGTGACATTAAAATCCTATTCACTCACTCACCCGGAGACCACACTGATTAGCTGTCTTATGTTCTTCGAAAGTTACTGTGCTAGTGCATTAGACTGGGTACTGGGGTGTTGGACCCCTGTTACATATGGGTATGAGGATGCATTGTACATATAGATTATCACTACGAGTGGTCATTTATCTGATTTTTATCACACGAGTTTGATAAAACCCATATGAAACGAGCTTTAGCGAGTTTCTGGGTTTTATCAAACGAGTGTGATAAAAATCAGATAAATGACCACAAGTGTTATAATTTATTTCTCACATCAAAATAATGTTGAAAAATAACCAAAAATATAGTTAGCAAACTGTAAGGGTGTGATACAGATTTTGTATCACATGGGTGTATCACATTGCTTTTGGCTGCTGTGATGTGAGAAAACCATGTACAATACTGTTTGATGCTGAGTGGGTATGTAGGCTGAGAAAAACTACATCCATCTTTACAGGGAGTCACTTAGTTGTTTTGCAATTGTTCTATAGTTACCTTACTGTTGTAATATTCCACTCAACATGTGTCTGGGTCTTCCATGTGCATATAGTGCAATCACCATAGAAACATGGGGAAAGCTGGATCGGTTTCAATTACAAGGCTACTTGGTACATGGATGGAATCAACCCAATGATTAATTGTGATTGATATATGATATATGTCTATCATGATACATGTATTGTCTGGGTGTTGTACAGTGGTATAGAATCAATGCCTTAAGGTGGCTCGTGAGGGGAAAATTTTGCGTGCGGTGAGCTACCCTAACTTTTACTGTGAATACTTGCGGTGTTTATCATGCAGGACGGCGCAATCACTATCAGTTAAAAGCCTCTAATCTGTTTATCACTTTAATTCCATTACCTGATTTCTACAGTTTTGTGAAGAAAACTAGCATTTATTTCATGGAATCTATTCATCATGGATATTCAAAATTTGGTGTGATTGTTTTGAACGATAGGCATGATGGGTACGTAAAAGAAAATGGATTGGGTTCAATTTTCCAAATCATGTTCTTGTTGCTGAGATGTTAATGTTTAAATTCTGCATGATCATCACATTTTATCCAATTTTGTTCCACAGAAAAAAACCCCCATAAAATTCCACAGAAATAGAAAAAAACAAATGAGACTGATATTTTCTTGAGGGGTTGATCTACTCAACAAATGGGATCGCCAGCTACACTAGGCGGCGCTAGTGTTCCAACAGGTATCGAAGACGTGGCGTAATAAAACGAACAATTATGTTGTCGTTACATTATGACGTTGCCTTTGTGACGTCCAGGAAAACGACATGGGCATGCGCCAGTTACCTCTTGGTACACGTAGCCACCTGGCGTAAGTTCGGGCTGGCGAACCCCATTAGTTATCAGTTGAATTGAAAATCGATCTTACTTTCCAAAATATCAAGGGCGTCATTATGTTGGATATCAGAGTGATGGACTCTCTAATGAGTAAGCATAGAAAACGCCCCCATCTCAAGAAATCCTGGCGGCTGGCGGTGCCCATGAATATTCACATATGTAATCTCAGAGAAATAGGCAATCCTTTAGTATATACATGTATGCATGTATATTGATTATGTTCATAGTTCTCGAAATATAATGACAAATGTCGGCGGGTGTGTGAAAGTCTGGTGGGATACAAGCCCTTAATAATATTATATACATGTACTACACTACAGTACAGTACTGTTCATCATCAGAATCCAGTTGTTTGTTGTGGCGGAAACTAAAACCTGCGGCGATCCCAAGTGCATCTGGCTAGGTTTACAGGTACCACCTGCGGAATATTATGCTTCTGATGTACCGCCATACAGCTACGTGCAGTAATACAGTGTATAAGTGTGATGATTTCTTCAGGATTATTTATATACTACATGAAGATACGTGTATGTACATTATGATTTCTGGCTTTCTGATATACTAACTTAAACTAGTGTCTATTCGTCCAGTGCTGCTGCTTGAGATTTCAGCTCTTTCGACGGAATTAGCTTATACGTATTCATGTATCACATGGATGTCGCCAGGATTTCTTAAGAGGGGTCATTTCCTATGCTTACACATGTACTTATTAGAGATCGTGCGAATTAGTCTGCTGACCAACATAGGCATATAGAATGTTAGAATATAAGGTACATGTATGTAACGGGTGTTTCTTTGATTAGGTGTTACCGTTTGTGTGACATCCATGACAAAATATCAACCTACTTTTTTCAGGTTAACATTAACAAAGTATCACCCATAAGTGATGTCAATGGACAAAGGCAGATGGCATTGAACACATGGTCATTATTGAGCCATGCAATATTTGGAGAATTAGACCACTTTGTGGCTGGACGAACATAGGACAGACAATATTAACTTGATTATTAAAATGTATTTTTTCTTCAAACCAAGTAAGGTAGATCAAATTTGACTCACTTCAGTTACAAGTACAAGCATCATCAACATTTTGATGAAATTGGTAGTAATTTGTCCATCTGGTTCAACAGTCATGACAGTTTTCCAGCATAAAGATGCCATGGCCAGAGAGGACGAACAATGTTATTCCAACCAGAAATATTAAAGAAATCATATTTTTTCGATAAATGAGTTGATTTGAACATTAAATTGTACATAGAAACATAGTTTTGGTATCAATTTTGTGTGATCGCCACTAATCATTTATTCAACTGAATGTTTGATGGCAAATAACACAATCAAAAGGTACATGTAGTATGGTAAAAGCATGTCACAGTCAAGATGCAAGAAAACAGCCCATTATGATTAGATTTTAATCTTTTTTTGTAATTAACTTTCACAACTGCCTCCCGTATTATAGAATGTATCTGAACAGTTGTCAAAGCAAGTTGTGGAACCATATTTATTGTTCTCTCCTCAAAATTTATAACACAAAAATCTGATGGAAATAGGGCTTGCATTTACCATTAAATGGTAGCACCTTAGCAAAGAAACACCCATATACATATAAACAATTTCCCAAATATATCTTTGGGAAATGATTAAAATACATTGTCAACAACATGTATGGTACATATGTAGGCCTACATTGTATTTGAAAAAAAAAAATGAATCATCCATACCATTATTTGTATGGTAACCTAGCTGTCTTTTTTTGTATTTTTCAGGAGCTTATTCCGTATTGCATGTAATTCAGATTGACCGAATGTGACACAGTCTTATGGTAAGGTTTTCACTTTATTGATGGGGTTTATGCTTGCACTTAACATTTAAACAAGTTTAGGAACACTGCACAACCAATGTCATTACATGTATCTTCAGACATATGCTTTTCAGTATTTTCCAAACCACTCTGTAACAACAACACTCACTTAAACACCCAAAGAATGATTCGGCCTAGGCTAGTTAATAAACTTACATCAGACACACACCTGGTCATGGCCGGGCCAAGGTGTTTTCGACACCAGGTTGGCCATTGATGAAGATACCTTTATTTATTTTTCTATAGTGCTAGAATATAGGAACAATTAAACAATGGACTTCATGTTAGGCCTGGGCCTACCAAATACCAACCAAAAAAACCTGCATGGGCAATCGCAGTTTGACACCAGCAACTTTACCCTATTTGACACCAGCAACAGCTATAGTTTCCTTCCTCCTTCCGGCATATAAACATGTTTTCATCTCATTCTTGAACCATGCAGATATCCACTCTGAAATACAGGACAATCTTTCACAACACAGGACATTCTTTCACAACACAGGACAATATCTTTCACAACACAGCACAATCTTTCACAGCTCAGGACAACCTTTCACAACATAGGACAGTCTTTCACAACACAGGTCAATATTTCACAGCACAGGACAGTCTTTCATAAACACAGGACAATCTTGCACAACACAAGACAATCTTTCACAACAGTCTTTTACAATGCAGGACAGTTCTTCAGAAGACAGGAGAATCTTTCACAACACAGGACAATCTTTCACAACACAGGACAATCTTTCACAACACAGGTCAATCTTCCACAACACAGTACAATCTTTTGCAACACAGGACAGTTTTTTCATAAACACAGGACAATCTTGCACAACACAGGACAACCTTTCACAACAGTCTTTCATGAGACAGGACAATCCTTCAGAACACAGGACAATCTTTCACAACACAGGTCAATCTTTCACAACACAGGACAATCTTTCACAGCACAGGACAATCTTTCACAACACAGGACAATTTTTAATGACACAGATCAATCTTTCACAACACAGGACAATCTTTCACAACACAGGTCAATCTTTCACAACACAGGTCAATCTTTCAAAACACAGGACAGTCTTTCACAGCACAGACAGTCTTCCATAAACACAGAATAATCTTGCACAACACAGGACAACCTTTCACAACAGTCTTTCACAACACAGGACAATCCCTCAGAACACAAGACAGACAATCTTTCACAACACAGGATAGACAATCTTTCATAACACATTGTAATCCAACACAGGACAATCATTCACAACATAGGACAGTCTTTCACAACACAGGACAGGCAATCTTTCACAACACAAGACAATCAATTTTTCACATTACAGGTAAATCTTTCACAACACATGTCAATCTTTCACAACACAGGACATTCTTTCACAAACACAGGCCAACCTTGGACAACACAGGACAATCTTTCGCAACACAGGACCATCTTGCACAACATTCTTTCACAACACAGGACAGTCTTTCTCTGGACAGGGCAATCTTTCACAACACAGGACAATCTGTCACAGCACAGGACAATCTTTCACAACACAGGACAATTTTTAATGACACAGGTCAATCTTTCACAACACAGGACAATCTTTCACAACACAGGTCAGTCTTTCACAACACAGGTCAATCTTTCAAAACACAGGACAATCTTTCACAACACAGTCTTCCATAAACACAGGACAATCTTTCACAACACAGGACAACCTTTCACAACATAGGACAATCCCTCAGAACACAGGGCAGACAGTCTTTCACAACACAGGATAGACAATCTTTCATAACACATTGTAATCCAACACAGGACAATCATTCACAACATAGGACAATCTTTCACAACACAGGACAGGCAATCTTTCACAACACAGACAGTCTTCCATAAACATAGAATAATCTTGCACAACACAGGACAACCTTTCACAACATAGGACAATCCCTCAGAACACAGGACAGACAGTCTTTCACAACACAGGATAGACAATCTTTCATAACACATTGTAATCCAACACAGGACAATCATTCACAACATAGGACAGTCTTTCACAACACAGGACAGGCAATCTTTCACAACACAAGACAATCAATTTTTCACATTACAGGTAAATCTTTCACAACACATGTAAATCTTTCACAACACAGGACATTCTTTCACAAACACAGGCCAACCTTGGACAACACAGGACAATCTTTCGCAACACAGGACAATCTTGCACAACATTCTTTCACAACACAGGACAGTCTTTCTCTGGACAGGGCAATCTTTCACAACACAGGACAATCTGTCACAGCACAGGACAATCTTTCACAACACAGGACAATTTTTAATGACACAGGTCAATCTTTCACAACACAGGACAATCTTTCACAACACAGGTCAATCTTTCACAACACAGGTCAATCTTTCAAAGCACAGGACAATCTTTCACAACACAGACAGTCTTCCATAAACACAGAATAATCTTGCACAACACAGAACAACCTTTCACAACACAGGACAATCCCTCAGAACACAGGACAGACAGTCTTTCACAACACAGGATAGACAATCTTTCATAACACATTGTAATCCAACACAGGACAATCATTCACAACATAGGACAATCTTTCATAACACAAGACGATCAATTTTTCACATTACAGGTAAATCTTTCACAACACAGGACATTCTTTCACAAACACAGGCCAACCTTGGACAACACAGGACAATCTTTCGCAACACAGGACAATCTTGCACAACATTCTTTTACAACACAGGACAGTCTTTCTCTGGACAGGACAATCTTTCACAAATCAACACAGGACAATCTTTCATATCCAGGAAGCTAGAAAACATTAACAGTTTCTACAATTACTATACATGTGCTTGTGTTGTATAATTAGTAGTCGGTAGTTTATTTCACCATAATATCAAAGCAGGAAGAAAGAACAAGCTAGCTTTCCTCCTACATGTATAGGCCAGGAACTAGCATTCATGAGCAACATCTTTATGCTAATAGTGTAGTGTGGCAGCGAAGACTTGATATACAATATTCCAAGGTAAGCTGACAATTTGATCACTTCAAAACATACAGCTATGTAGTTTAGAAGCTAATCCCATGAACTATTCTGTCTATATTCAGCCCTAAATTAATCATTATTGGGTTGCTCAATCTATGAGATGTACATATAGGCAAAGCACAGTATCCTTCAGTCTAAGTTTTTCATTTGGTTTAGAAGTGATTGAATTATGAAGTCCTTATCATTAAGTATATATTATGCTGTTACAGATACATATGACAGATTTCAGTATAATGGGGGCCAAAACGTGGCCTTCAACACTGAAACATAAACACTGACTATTTTATGTTTTGCATGTGTGACCTTGACAATGATGGTTTGAAGTTTGATTTTGGGAAAGTTTTAAGATAATTGGTCGGTTGTGAGAAAATCTAGAATAGATTTTGTTGCCCCCCTTCCATCTGATAGTTTCTCTGCAGTGATCTGCAGAGAAACAGTGTTCTGACGTTTTGACCACACACAACTGAAAATTAATTCTTAGCTTCCACAATACTTTTTGAAACTATTCAAAGCATTTCATGCAGATGGCGCATAGTTTCTCTGAGAAAAAGTTTGATTTAACGTGGTTGCTAACGTGATGCTATGGACGGACAAACAGTAACGTTAGCAACATTACATTGTCAGAAACATTTCTTTTTTTGCTATGGAAAAGATGCTTGCCGCAAACTAGATGATTTCAGAAAGAAATCAGGAGGAAATTTCTTTTGAGCATGTGGAATGCCTGTTAACCAACCTACAGGTTAACAAAAATCGAATATTACTGTTGCTAACATTACATTTGGACGAACTTTGTGGACAGACGGACATGCCTATTTCGGGGAATTTTCACAAAATGCCAGAATTTACCATGATGAAGATCAGATATATGGTTTCTAAGCTCTGTTATCTACATGTACATGAACTATCAGGCAAATTGATAACGCCAATGCAATATTTTTACCATGTGTCAGTCATTGCTAACGTGACACATGTGGACGGACATGTGTCACATTAGCAATAAACATGGCAGTGCTAATGTTACATTCAGACAGACACCTTATACACTGATGATTTAGCTGCAAAAATAAATACTGCAGACTGCTATTATCAACCAACTCTGTTCACTTTGTCAGTTCTGCCAAGCAAACATAAGAAAGACCTGTATTTGCAACAAAATTTACGTAAATCCTACTTAGTTGTATTGCTAATGTTACTCCGTTGCTAACATTACATAAGTGGACGGACACAAAACAAATTGAATTTTCACATTCAATTGCACTTCACATGACTCATCAATTACATTGTTAGTGGAAGTGCTGTGTAGGAAATACAGACTTGCAATGAAATTTTGACTAACTGTTACAGAATAGAGTATACATGTAGCTTGAACAATGTTGTTGCTAACGTGATTTTAATTGTGGACGGACATTTTATTGAGTCAGCAGTTTTTGAAAACCTTATTTTTTATTTACTTTTTAAATATTTTGGTTGATTTGATGTACTGAATCATCCACACATTAGCATTTTCCGTACCAAATTCATCAAAAGTATGAGATGATAGTATTGTATGATACAGATGACCAAATTCCATAGAGGTGCTAACATTACAGATGTGGACGGACAACCTTGGAAATTGATCAAGATATTATATTTTCACCATTTGGCTTTGTTGTACACTACAATGATTGCAGTTCAACTTTAAATCACAATTCCACCCCATATCAATATTTTGGAACATTTAAATGCTGAAAACAATACAGATATAATATATTCTATGGCATTGCAATTTGGTTTCCAAGAAGAGTGGGATTTTCGTCTGTCCTACAACACAGCAATTCGATATTTTCTTATCAAATTATTTTGAAAAGTTGTTGTATATTGCAAACATTTTATGTATTCTATATCTACAATCCATATACTCTCATTTAGAATGAAACTCAGAACGATTCTGCAAGTGTTTCACTAAATTTAGGGCTTGAGAAAAAAAATAGTGTCTTTGGCCCCCTTTATAATGAAATCTGTCATGTATGAAATTGATTAATATTGATATTTTGAAGGGTACACCATATACATTTACATGTAAATAGGTTTTAGGTTATCATGCTAACAGTAAATCCTCTAATAGTTCAATCACCCTATTAAAATTCAATCACAGTACCCTCAATTTTGAGAACAAAATTCAATCAGTTCTTAAAACTTGATCACCTTTAAAATCTTTAAAATAAGAAATAATGGATTATCTGCATGATTTTGTCAACTTCCTGTTCTAATAACTTTGATCACCCCCTGATTTTATGTTGTGAGATTTCCCTCCATGTGATTGAATTATTAGAGGGATTACCATAACATGCATGTTGGTCAAATGTTGGTGATTAGCTGCATCACCATCACCAGTATGTATCTTTCAGCACATAATCTGTCTATGAATTTATTTTCCTGGTACGGGTATGATGGAGCAAGCTGTCGGTTAAGTAATTAAAACATGAATAAATGATGATTGGATATGACAATAACAGCTAACTCACCAACAGATAATCTCATATGGAATAATGTTTTAGGGAGAGTAATCGGCCATAACACTGGCTAATCCTGGAATTGCACAAAATTGAAGTTAATCCATTAACAATAGATCTGCCCTAATAGCACTGGCAGGTGTATTTAATGTGTGGTTGCCTGGCAGCAGTTCGTTTTACTCTATTTCCTATCTCTTCAGCCTAGGAAAACTTTTAATCAATGATAACTAGACTATTATCGACCTGAAGTTGCCAAATTTATCATAAATGTAAAAATAATGGTCGTTTCTTGGAATAATAGGATCATTTTGTCAATATGTACACCAGTTATCAATAGTTATAATCCCCATGCTGAAAAGATAGAGAAAGAAGTGTGACATCGAACCACTGGGGGCCACACATCAATTCACCTGCCAGTACTTGCTATACAGGCAGATCTATTCTTAAAGGACTCCAATTTGTACAGGCCCCGGATTTAAAGCTGGGTGGAAACCGAACCCACTACCTCTCCAGCTCTCAATCCTTTCAACACTGATATCATGATCTGTACATGTTCAAATTTTATGAATAATCATTCCATAGTACATGTACTTGATGCTTTTAATTCTGAACTGGGCACATGTGTACTTTCGAACTGCATGTATATAAAATACCATCATCTGTTACTCTAATTGCAGCATCAGACATTTTGATGAGGTCACCTTTACTGCAGTTCTGACAGCTGCCTGAATAAAACATCATGGGACTGATAAAACCAACATTCAGCAAGTACCAGGTACCCGTCCTCTTTCAAGAGCCACACGTGGAGACCGGTTTCCGTCCACTCCACCAGCCGTGGCGGTACTATTTTCTCAGCCTGTTTCAACAGCACAATGAGTGTCTCAACACCTGGACTCACCTGGTGGCCGTCGTTCTCATGGCGCAGCGCCTGTACGCATTCTCTTATGAGACCGACCTGATTCATGACCCGCACATGTGGCCGTTCTTGGCTGGAATGATAACCATGATTTTGCTGTACCTGTGCAGTAGCGGTGCACATTGTTTCCAGTCGCGATCCGAGATCGTCCATTACACATGCTTCATGATTGACTATGCCGGCATTGGTCTGTACGGGCTGGGCAGCGTGATACTTCACTTCGCGTACTGCAGCGACGAGTGGTTGTATACTTCACTGCAGGACGTCTACCTGCCTATTGGGATATTACTTTCTCTGTCAATCTGTGTATGCTGTAGTATATCTAAAACAATGTATAGCCGACCTTACCCATTTATGAGGAAAGTTTGGCAGCTAGGCTCTGTGACAACAGTGTACAGCTGGCTAATATTACCCATCGCTCACCGTCTTCTACGATGTGTGGAGTACGGCGAGTGGTCTCCCAGCATGCCCCACCACATTCAGCAGATGATCTGGTTCATCACGTCCGGCTTTTTCTTCGGTTCCGACATTCCACAGAGGTTTTTCCCTGGGAAGTTTGACTTCCTGGGTCACAGCCACCAGCTGTTCCACATCTGCATCATGATGACATCCTACAAGCAAATGGACGCTGTCGTGTTGGACATCGAACAGTACCGTGCACAGATCTACGCCCGCCCAACGCCCACGCTCCTGTCAACATTCGGAGCAGTGGCTTTCCTCGTCCTAGCCAATACTCTAGTCGTGTTAGGCTTTAGAGAATATATTAAGTCTTCATGTAAGACCACTTGTAAAATTGAACAAAATGGTAAAAGCGAACAAAATGGTATTTATCATGCCAAGCATGAATGATAACTCAGGGATATGTTTTATTCTAGGAATTGTTTTTATTATGAGAAAAAGCTAACGTACACCTTAAAAATTATGTTAGTGATCGTGTAGAATTCTTGGATGTAAACACACTGTGTAAGTTGGTATTTTATGAGCTTGTAGAAATTTATACACATGATTGTTTTGTAATCCGGTTTGTGATCACTCTAATCAGCATAACCATTGAATGATGATGTTGGCCCAAAGTTAATTAATGTTTTGCACATCCTGATTGGCTCATTTACTGCCACATGACCCAGGATGATGTAACATGACATCCCATTGGTTAGATGACGTATGTACATTTGTACTTCATATAACATTAAATTGCAATTTGTAGTCTACCGGTACACAAAAAAACAGTATCTGCTTGCGACATATGTAGGCAGCATTTTTGAAATAGTTCATCAATTTTTCCCCCATTTTTCATGATGAATAATACTTTTTCTAGGCCTTTTGTGATCTGCGTTTAATACCCCAATATGACTGTCAATGAATGAAGGGTCCCTCAGTGGCCGAGTGGTTTAAGGCGCTTCGCTGGTGACTACTACCCTCACACCGCTGAACCAGCTCGGGTTCGATTACTTTCCGACTGGTGGGAGTTCTCTCCGCATACGCATACTCTGGCTTCCGGGGAAACAACCTTGAATGTCACATATTAAAGCCAAATCCCCCAATCACCCCCAATCACCCCCAAAAATATTGAGTTTCGGACCAAGTTACGAATTCTGCATATTCAGTTTTGTCTGAAAAATATTATTTCTGCTAAATGATTGTGCACTCATGTACTTATCAGATTTTTTCACACCTGAAAATGTACTTAAATTATTTTTCAGATGGAAAAGACTGAAAATCTAGTTTTACAATTTTCAAAAAGTAAGTTTATTTGGACTATGTACTTAATTTTTTTTTTTTTTTTCACAAAGATGAAAATGTAAGATACATACATGTAAACCGAAATGTAGTGGTGCACTACTTACAAGTTCCGCTTGAACTCTTAAATTTGAGAAAAGATTTCTCGGAATTTATTGGGAACAAAGATGATACATTGTATATTGAACATTTTAAAAGATGTGTAGTATTTTGTTTTGGGTTAAGACAGACCATACATTCAGCTCCCCCTCCCCCCCCCCCTTGCAGGTCTTTGAGTTTAATTCCTGCAGGAATGAACATCTGTATCCTCTGTATCAGATAATCTATTTCAGACATTTTCACTAATATTTTGGTGGGTTTTTCATACAATATTGAAATTTCACACAGTATAAGAGCCCAGTTATAGTATTTTATTCCAAAATATCAAGAAAATCTTTCCAGTAGTTTTCAATATTCGCAGAAACAAGAATTAGATGGGCGATTTGATTATTTTTATGATGATGTTATGGCGGCAAGTCAGCATGTTATATAACTTTGGTAGACCAACTTCATCATGCCCCCATAAAATGATATAGTACTGTAGGTATTGGCGAATTTTCTCAATTTCATGAAATGTGGGACTAAAATTAAAATTGCGTTAATATACTATGTGATATGTCAATGTTGTATGACATTTTACTCCGGAATATCGTCAGAAACATCTAGAATAGATTGTCTGGTACAGACAGTAGCTTTTCCCGCTGAATAGCCAGCTGTTATATATGACCATTGTGGTGAATGGCTATTCAATGCAGCAGATGATGTATGTTGACAATGGCCAGATGAGAAATCAATCGTTGACATTTGAACAACATACACTGTATTACATATGATCTATCATGTGGATTGGTTCACATTGTAGATCTAATGTTCCACCTGTTTTGGGGTTTGTTGTGTAAGGCCATCCGTAAATATGTCTGTGTTTGAGGTTCCATATATGGTAATCCCTCTGATAATTCAGGCGCTTCGCTGGTGACCGCTAGCCTCACACCGCTGAACTGGCACGGGTTCGAGCCCAGCTGGTCCATGTGTCAAAGTTTGTCAGTTACTTGCCGAAGGGCGGTGGTTCTCTCCGGGTACTCCGACTTCCTCCACCAAACAAACTGACTGTCACCATATGAGTGAAACAAACTTGAGAGTGACATTAAGCCAAATTCCCTCCCTCCTCCCTCTAATAATTCATTCCCCCTATCAAAATTCACTCCCAATTTTGGGGACAAAATTTAGTTGTTGGTTCTAAAAATTTGATCACTCTATGGAATCACTGATATAGCGAAGAAATAATGGATTATTTGCGTGGTTTTGAACCATTTTGTCAAGTTCCTTTTTCAATAAATTTAATCACCCCCAGATTTTATGGCGGAACATTTCACTTTGGCATGTTTGTGTGATTGAATTATTACGGGGGTTTACCATAACCCAACGTACCCAAAACATCACCATCCAAACTGGCTGTCACCATATGAGCGAAGTATTCTTGAATGTGTCGTTAAACCAAACTCTCCTGCCATCCAGTTTAGGGCAGCATGTACCATACCATGTTTGTCTGGCACAGGAGGTACATTAAAGTACCAAACAGATTGGGCTCTCTGAGGATCCATTGTGATCAGTGTCTGTAGAGCCTAATTTTCAAAATTCGAAATTCAATTTTTTTTGTAGTTTTGGTTAGGGTACATGTATGTTTGTTTGGGTCATCGTCGCTGTATGACCAATAAGGTTAGGTGATCGTTATAAACTTCAAACAACCAACCAACCAACCAAACTCTCCCTCCCCTCCACGCAAAGTTTTTAGTAATTTTAGGGTCGGTTCCAATTATTATCATAATTGTTTTCAATTTGAAAATTATTACTTCACTTTCATGAGGATTCCAGTACAGGTCTGTTCCAAATTTTCAACAATTTAGTGTCATTTATTACTTTCTGGTTTATGACATCAAAGTAGATGCAAGAAAATCTATCCATACATGACTATGTGGTTTCCTATTAAACCTATAACCAATTCATAATCTTTCATTTCAAAAAACCTTGTCAAAATAACATACGTATGCCAAGAACCTCGTTACCTCAAACAAATCTGTTATTACGGATGGCCTTTCTGTATCGGAGGGAAAGAGCAGGATTCTTCTCTAGGGATTTTCCACCATAATATTTAATAATTCAAATCTGCCATACATGTGCACCACTGGTTATATAAGTGCATTGCGTGAATGCGCCGATTTTCCACACCACTTGGCATTCTGGGCCTGCTGTGAACTCAGCACCCAATACAATCCCTCGGGGGGTCTCTGTTGCATCGGTAATTTTATCCACATCCATGACCGCAGTGCATCCATTGATGAAGTGACCCCTTGGGTCATCTCATCCATGTCAGTGGTGTATCCATTGATGAGATGGGACCCCTTGGGTCATCCCTGACCTTTTGCTATGTACACGTAGAATGTGTCGGTGGGAGCAAATATCAACATGGAGATTTCAAACTTGTAAAAACTTCATGTCATATTGGCCATAATGTAATAGCTTTTGATATTTCACTTGTATTTGGATAGATATTTGTAAATGTTTGTAAATCTTATAACTTTTATTTTTAACATTTCTTACATCATACATATAATTTACATTGGTGGTGGTGGTGGTACCTGTTCATGTATTCTGTTATTATGAATTTTATTTTATTGTGTTTCCCTGATCACCAAACAAATTTCATATGGTACATGTACTTTTCATCTCACTTTAAGTCATAATATAAGAGAGTGTGTCCCGGTGCATTTATGGGTAGGTCGTAAATGAGTGCAAAATACTGATCAATGCATTTCTTGCTTTGATTGTCCTGGTTCATTTATTGAATCAATCAGATGTTCAGGGTTTCTTTCTGTATTTTGTATGTAGCCATGGTAACTGATATGAGCTGCTTGCTGCCAATTCCAGAAAGGCCTATCTTAACTTCTGCTCTCTTGATTTTAATGAGTTCATAATCTTGCTTGTGTCTAGGACGAATATGATCTCATACTCATCTCAGCTTGTATCAAGACTCATTCTTGGTCCCTATTATGTCCAATGGAAGGGACCTGCACATGCAGATGTCAAAATGAATGTGTGCAATTTACATTATATTGATTGCAATTTACATTGTATTCTTTGCAATTTATATTGTATTGAATGCAGTTTATATTATATTGATTGCAATTCACATTGTATTCTTTGCAATTTATATTGTATTTAATGCAGTTTATATCGTATTGATTGCAATTTACATTGTATTCTTTACATTTTGTATTGTATTTAATATAATTTACATTGTATTTTTGCAACTTATATTGTATTGATTATGCTAATAGCGTATTGTACATGCATATACTTGCTGTATATTTGATACACTATACCTGCAATATCTTCAGTATATTATACACATGAATTTGTGTTAGTGCATTTTGATGAGTCCATGACATTATCCCCCAGCGACATTTTCCCCACCGACATTTTCCCCCACGACATTTTCCCCAGGCGACATTTTCCCCCAGCGACATTTTCCCCACCCTAATATTACGTGCTGTAATAATTACGATCTGCCAACAATCGCAGTCGCGGTCATTTCCTCACCTTGAATTTTTCTTTACGTTCGCACGTAGGAGAGTTCTAGGAATTCAAGGGAGATTACTTTTTAGTTAAACATTGGTAGATGTATGCAAACGTGCCTTCTTTTCAGGCAAAATAAATAAGAATAGATTATCAATATCACGCTCTTATGTTCTGTTTTCTGGCTGTTATTTATTTCTTGGCACGGTGTTATGTAGCCCTACCGACCGCAATATCTTCAATTTTCCTCAATACTTTTTTTCAGTGATAATGTATTTTTTGAAAGTTCAGTTTTTCCTAAATCGTTATGAATGAAATATTTTTTATTTTAATGTTCAGTTTTGTACAAAATCTTTATGAATTAATATCGACAGTGATGATGAAGTGATCAAATAATATAATATAAAATTTTTACCGCTTTCATGCAGCGGGAATTTTTGATCACATTTCGTTAAAGATGTGTTTAATATTGATAATCTATTCTTATTTATTATGCCTACGTTTGCATAAATCTGCCGATGTTTAACTAAAAAGTAATCTCCCTTAAATTCCTAGAACTCTTCTACGTGCAAACGTAAAAAAAAATTCAAGGTGAGGAAATGACCGCGACTGCAATTGTTGGCAGATCGTAATTATTACAGCACGTGATATTAGGGTGGGGAAAATGTGGCTGGGGGAAAATATCGCCTGGGGAAAATGTCGTGGGGGAAAATGTCGGTGGGGAAAATGTCGCGGGGGAAAATGTCGCTGGGGGATAATGTCGGTACCCCCATTTTGATATACCAGTCAAAGAGAAAGGATAGGGGCCCTTTTCTGTGGTCATTGCTACATACATGCAGACTGTAATTCACCTAATATTTTTATCACAGGAAGTTCATTTTCAGACCATAAAATCAGGGGGATGGTCAAATATATTAGAACAGGAAGTTGATAAAACTGTCCAAAAGCAAGCAGAGTATCCAATTTCTAATAGAGGGTGATCAAATTTATTAGAACAATATTACATGTAGCTGAATTTTACCCACAAAAGTGGGGGTGTTTGAATTTCAATAGGGTGATTGAATTATTAGAGGGTTTACCGTATTGTTCTAATGTTGTGGGTAAATCACCACGAATGGGTCGATCTGCTAATTAGACTGGGCCCCCAAAATATATTTCAAAAAAAAAAAAAAAATCACAGAAGTACATGTACATGTATATGTAACTTTTTTTGTGTGTGTATCCTGGTACAATTTACACTATATTATTTGGAAATGAAAATTTACCCCAGAGCTTTATGAGTGCATTACTTACATCATACACATTGTTATTGAGCATATACTTATTTATTATTTCATTTTATATCTCGGAATGGTTTTAGTATGCTTAAGTTCTTCATCAGTTTTACAGCACAATCCAAAACTTAAGATTGTTATGGATGGATATATGAACTTGCACCACATGACTTGCACTGGTCATGGAAACACACCATACTTCCCATCTGCCTCATTCTGCCCTACACATGATCCCGCTATAATCATTCTCTTGTGTGTACAATGTAGTCGTACAGTTGAGTTACTATATGTGAATGTTATGGACACCTCATTATCAAGTTCACAAATTTGAAAATTTACATAAAAGTCAATATATATAACTTAAGTCAGCATAACTCAGGCTGAGGGTTTGTGCACATCCTGAAAAATATAGAAAATCCCAGAATTTTAGAATCCCTTTTTCATGCCTTCAACCTCAAAGTAGATCCTTGAAAGTCCTGAGGACAAATACAAAATGTATTCTTACAGTTGAAATATGTCAAATTGGTCTTTGTGACCGTCTTCATGAATTAATCCATGAAAATAAACTAAAGGAGATGTGGCGCTTTACTTGAAAACTGCCTTAAATATTACGCTAGTGAAGGCAAAAATTGATTTATCGATTCAGCACAAGGATCTGTATTTTGTACTGATGAAATGCCCAACTTTTTTCACTAAAAGAGTCAAAACTGAGGTAAAACAGCATCAACAAACTTTTGAAGTGTGGCTTTCATCTGTGGCAAGTGATTTTGGTATTTATTCAGTTATTTTTAAAGGTTATACCAAATGACTCTATACTACTTTGCATTAAAACATACCCAGTAGTGTTCCAAACAACAAATTAGTATTTTTTTCTTGAATAGTGTCGTCGAAGTGGGTTTTAGGACACGAATAGCACACGTGGGAGAAAACGTATTGGAGCCATGACCTCTGGTGCATGACATCACAACCTGATTACGATTGCGCCGTAAACGTCATAGTCTATGACGTCGGGCGTTGTTACGAAAGATTCACCCAACTGTGGGAGTTCTAGCGTGATGTCGCTGACATTTTGACGTCACAACAGGCATTTGAGCGAGATCATAATCAGGTTGTGATGTCACAGGTCAAGTGGTCACAGCTTTCGCCGTTTTGAAAGGGGCATGAAATTGTCGCACTTTACTGCTGCTATTTCCAACCTTGGGCAGTTTGAAAACATACAAAAATGTAAACAATTCTATATAATCACCTCTACAACAATTTAGCACAAAAAAAGTAGCAGATTTTGAGACCATTTTGTATAACCTTTAATATCAAAAATCTATTTTTGATATCAGAAAAAGAATTTTGGATATCAAAAATAAATGAATAAATACCAAAATGGCTTGCCATATTTGTCTATTTTTGGGGGAGTTTTCGTACACACATTTCAGCACAGATTTTTTTATATATCGAACATGACACCTTGAACCAAAATAATATTTTGATGTATTATCACTGCATTTTTGGTGATTTCGAAAACAGATACGTTCTGGTTCAAGGTGTCCAATAAAAAAGTCAAAAACAGACGAAAACCAATTTCAAACATCGGTCAGCGCTGTTTTATATGTCACTTTTCACTCTGAGAAAACTAGGATATGTTTTCCTGTACCAAACAAGCTTTTGTGCAGAATTACAGAATATAAATTGTGGCACATAGTTTTTCTTATGTAAATGTGACTTATTTCATTTGGAACCAGTGATATCTGACCATATTTTCAGATTTGCCACACTGATAATAGAGAAACTGTTCTTGAAAGTCATTGAATGTATTTGAGAATGAGGTGTATGAACCCGGACGGATACATTCACACTTCAGTAAAGTGCTGTAATTTGATCGCAAATTCATTCTTCCCTATTGAAAACCCAAGTCGGCAGTACTGGCTTAATCTCAAATACATGTACCAATCTAAATAATTGATGGCAAGCATACTTATTCCACGTTACTCGATATTGCTTAACATTGGTGACTAATACTTTCCCACCTCCTCAATAATGTAATTATCTCCACAGTCACATACATTCTCAGTCTGATGCTATTGTTATTATATAGTTTTAATAGCAGTAGATTCTCCAAATAAGGGCAAGAAAAAATGTTTCGTTTCTGATGAGCATTCATGTCCTGATGAACCATGTGCATCAACTCTTTTATTAAAAAAAAAAATCTTTCTTCGGCAAACAATTTCTAAGCATTATCAACCTAGAGTTTTCTACAAAATGTTAAAGTGACAGTCAACCCTCAGACGAAGTGAAGGTCAAATGAAAGACAAATTTCAACTCTATCCAAATATATTTTTACTTCATTTATGTGATTTTTTCTAACTGGGTAAAAATTACTAGACTTTTTGTATGGTAACTCAAAAGTGCCAAGTCAATTTGAATCTTGCAATTTTAATAATTTCCAAGATTTTGGTGAAACATGCACATTAGAACAGTGAGTCTGTGTTGAAACTCCAAGTATACACACCTTAAGCTTGAGTCAAGCATTGTTAAGTGCATACAAAGTTTAAAATATATGTATTAAGGCAGTGTGACGTCACCGGACCAATATGATCTCAACAGACACCATAGAATCCCATGTTTTATTTGCAGTTTACTCTAACAAAATCGTAAAAAAATGACAATTTTTTTTTTTCCGACACTGTTTTCAATATGGTCATTTGATGGAAACCTTACTTGAGGTTTTACAATCGCTTTAAAATAGCATAATTAAATGAATGTTCCAGGTTCAGGACAGGACAAATTATGATGCAAATAATTAAAATAAAGATTTTTTTTGTAGCTTTGCCACATGTACTAGTTTTGAGAGTGTGTCTCCAGAAACAAGATATTTTATTTTTGGCCTTTTATTTATTGTTGACCAGTGTAATAATTATTATGTTATGTATCTGTATAGTTGGTTATGTGTTGTATGTTAAAGATGAGGTGTTTTATAGAGTATATTTTTATAGTACATATTGCAAATGCTGGAGTATAAGAAACCAAAGTAACCATGGGAAAAATTGGAGGAATATATCATCCATCCATTCTTTTGGGGAGTATTTCTGTCACCTACATGTAATGTAGGATGTGTCATGGATTGCTGATAAATGTTAACCCTACCAGGCCTGAGGGTCTGCGCTATCTCTGGAATGACAAAAAATTGACAGCTGATACTCCGTGGCTTTATAATTTATCATATTGGGGTCATTTTGAGCCTATTTGCATAACCCTCCGAGTAGAGTATCATGGGTAAATTCAAGATGGCAGCCAGGTGGGGTACCAGAAAAATAATGTTTTCATCATTTTTCTTCAAAATCTCTGCTTTACTGTGATGAAAAGTTGGCAAAAAAAAATTCATTTCACATCACATTAATATTTACTAATGTACCACACAGTTTTTCAGGAGAAATTGCATAAATGAAAAATTTCGAAAAATCTACCAATAAATGCTCTTTTTGAAAATGGCGTCACTGTGACATCATCATAGCGGCCATCTTGGAGTGTTTTTCATTTTCGGGTAGTGCTTGACCCAAGGATATAGTGTGGTAACTTCCAGCCCCCTAGATCAAGGGCCAAGAAAAATAATTTGGGGTGGCCGAGATGGCCCTCCCCAGGCCTGGACAGGTTCCAAAAAGCCCCGGACAGATAGGGTTAAAGTGTGAGTGTGGTTATTGCTCCATTATGTCACAAGTTCTGACATACTAGTGAAGCTGTGCTCAGTAATACTGAACTTTTGAAACAAGAAGTACAGTAATTCCTCTAATAAATTGATCACCGAAAGTGATATTTGAGGTGGTAAAACAGAGGGGTGGTTTTACTAAAAATTGGGGGTGATTGAATTATTACAACTTCTGATCGTATTTTTCCTTAAAAATCGTAGGTGATCGATCTTCGATAGGGTAATAGATTTATTAGAGGAATTACCATAAGGTATAAGTCCTATAATTTAGAAGATTATCCTGAATATAACTTGCAGGTCACACAGCTATGCAGCGTTTAAATGTGCTGACCAGATCGAGTTAAGAGAAAATGGGGATTTAAAGTTACACTGAAATAAGTATTTCAGCAGTTCCCTGGGTTCCCTATCTCATCAGAATGATCAGTGAATGTAATGGTTTGTGTAGTATCACCAATGCCATTTTGGAGGAAATGCTGTTTGGTTTACATGTAATATTCTATAGATTAATAGTACATTTTAGTGTCTGTATTACATATATTTATTCCAGATATAATTAATACTTTACATAGATATTTCAAAGTAAAATATGATATATTTAACGGTGAGTACCCTAGATTATCCTGATTATAGGTATATAACTTAAACATGAACTATAGATATATAGTAATGAAAATACGGTGAAAATGACTTGAAATTGAAACTGATTGACTTGATCTCCAGGTCGAGTTAACATGTCTAAATGTGAAAGATTTGGTATTAAAATATCCTGAATAAGAATGATTAGTGTATATATTGAATTGGTGCTGGTTGCCAATGAATGAGTAGATCAGTAGTTGTATGATATCAAATTAGCAAGACATGTACAGTATATACAAGTACATGTATATTTGAGGTTATATTATGGAGATACATGTAGAAAATTGTCTTGTATTATTTCTTGTAGGACAGGTTTGGAGCAGACGCTCAAAGGGCAGACCCGTCATGTAAGACAACTTCAATCGGCAACACTTTGCGTGCAATATACTTGGCCCTTTTCACTCCTTGGTTGAATGGTTCCCCACATGTAGTCACCTATTGTATGTGTCTTACATGACGGATTTGCCGCTCAAAGGGGTGCCATTCAAATTACATAATGCCTTTTCCCCAAATTCGAAAACTTGATTGTATATTCTCTCACCCGCTCCAGTTTTACATATTGCTTCAATAGCCCCACAGAATGTTTCGTTCGACATTTAAATGATGTGACAGTATCATGAGTATACAGTTTTCATTTACTTGATGATATATTATTCTCTTTTGAACAAGATAATAATTTTGTAGGGGTTGGAACAATTGTACTATGAGATAAATTTTGTTTCGGATATATTCCAATGTGTCAGTTGTATATGTGCAATCAAATTGTTTAATGAACACTGACTGGTAATATTCTGTACTAGCTGCGCATAGATCAACCAAGCTGCTTGTGATATATATACATGTATAAGGGTGTTTTCGTCCAAATATTCCAGAGCTCGGAGTAGTGTCGGCCGACCAAGCAAGAATTTATTCTGCAAAATTGCATATAGATTTAAATTATATATTGTGGCAAATCACCTTATAATTCAATCACCCCCAGTTTTGTGTACAAAATTCAATCGGTCATTCCAATAAATTTGGTCATTCTCTGAAATCATGAAAATAACAAAGAAATAATTATCTACATGATTTTGGACCATTTTGTTCACTTTCTGTTCTAATAAATTTGATCACCCCCTGTTTTTATGGTGAGAAATTTCACTTCCTGTGATTGAATTATTAGACATTTGAAACAATCATGCAGTGTGTTAACTGTTATTGTACTTACATATTGAGTGGCTAAACACTGTTGCAGATTATATATATACCGGGTATGGGCCTTATTCTTATGCTTAACACATATATATTAGGCCTATACCTGATGTATAGTACATAGCATTTTATTTCTCTGTTCTGTTATACAGAATTAATCTACAAGGGCCTTGGGACAAGCTCTCTTAACCTGGAGTACATTAATTCAAGTTAGCCAGACATAATTGTCTCCCTTTTACCAGAATATGGCAATGTAATGGTACAGCAATTTGTTTCCTACATTCCAGTCTTGTTCAGGAAATTGTCACAAATTTAATATTCAGAAACTACAAATTTGTAAGATCGGCTATACGGCATTGGATTATCATTTATTTCTCTGTCGAAATATCACTGGAAATTGGAAAATATGTCTGAAACACATTCGAGATATGATTTTCCACTAAGTACAAAAAGTATTCATTTTGTCCTAAGACATTTTTACCTGGAGTGTAGGAATGTATTCATGGTGCTTTGGGAAATGCTACAAAGACATTAATTCATATTATAGGAGAAATGTATGTACACTCATAAACAGATAAAATCTTGAAAGCAGTATTGTTTTCAGGAAATGTACATGTACAAGTAAGTTCCCATATTGGAAGTATGCTTTCATTTTAAAAATATCTCAAACATGTTCAAGTTGCCTTATATCGTTTTGCTTGATGACAGATATACAGTTTTATTAGGCCGGTGTCAATAAACAGTTCTACTCAACATCCATGATTCGCCTTTTGTTTTGTATCTCTCACAGAAATATTCCTTTAGCACAGAGTTTGCTGGAAAATGCATGACCATTTAGTGGCTCGACCATTTATGACACTCCTATGACACAATATTGCATGACCGTGGATAGAAGTGGTACAAGAAATATATTACATTCCTTCCTAGGAATTTAAACCATTAACTTCTAGCTCGTAATCTCAATAGGGAGTTCTGATTTATCTTACGCATTTGAACAGTTCAGTCATCCGCAAAGTTCATCGCTTACACAGTTCCACACTAGGAATCCAGAGATAAAACTCTCAAAGTTCATTATCGACTCAATTCTTTAGTTCCAACTAACTAATAATGGTAGTTTTACTGTGTAGTCCTGAATCACTTCCAACAAGCAACTCCTTTCAAGTAGAATGCTTGACTGGCACAGGTTTACAGTCCCGGAAAGCCTTTTATTACTGGCTTGATCAAACCAAAGTCATGTCCTACAAAAGTTCATGAAATGGGTGCAAAACCGTCAACCAGTTGCCCAGAAGCTTTAGTAACCGTCACCATTTGGTGCTGGAGCCTTGACGATTATGGATGTCTTACCAGGTAGCTAATGAAGGTCTTCCTTGTCCAAACAATTTTCTAAGTAGTCCAGCCTTGGCCGGAAGTACTGGTCCAGAAGCATTCAAACATGGCACTAATCCAAAAGTCATATTTCTTCCAGAAGAATTCTATGCTCCTCTATTGATTGTGGACTGATCAAAATGTCATCCAGTCAACACGTCACACATTCTAACCATTGGAGTATCTGCTCCAGGACTGATTGGAAGATGCACCAAATGCGCTGCAGTGGTAACGATACAAACCATGGTGAGAATTGAAAGATTGTAACTCTAGTTACTGGTAAAGCATAAGTTAGATCAACTGTTGTGATGTAGTGGTGGTTGGGAAAGATGCCAGCATACTGACCGGATGTCTTTATGACCCCACAGGCCAGTATTCTGACTGCATTTTTTAGAAACCTCATGAGAACAAAAAAATGGTCCCTGTGATGATTTGTATTTCAGCCGCCTTAACATGAATGACATTATCCAAGAGCAATGATGTAGCCCTATCAAGTCAGCCGAGAAAAAGTGATGAACTATGCGACCCTTAAATACAAGAAACTACCCAAACAGACAAAATATTAGTGGAATGCAAGTTTCTATTTAAAACACGACGCCGATCATGAGTTTCATTCTCCACCACGAGAGGCTAAGTTACACCCTAGCGTGTACCAGTGGATTCAAATAACCTTCGAAAGATCTACTTCAGAATATTATAAACAGCTAGATGCTCCTGTATTTACCTCCATGATTTCTGTTTGGCACACACTGACCGTGTGAGGAATCCCTTTAGCAATGTATATACTGAATACAGTTTTAAGTGTTCCATGTCACTGTCGAATGGAAGCTCTCAATATCGTGTCCGAAGTGAGGCGTGACGCGCTCCTCTTACAGCATGTACGCGTTGGGGCCCACGTCGGGAGGTGGGCAAGTGATGGCAGGTGTGGGCATTGGCATCATGTGGGACGCCCAGGTCGGACCGACAGCGGTAAAGTCGGAACAGGCATTAGCTAACTTGACTAGGCAGACATGGGCATTGGCACAATAGGACATGCCCACGTAGTGTTGACAGAGGCGTTTGAGGGTTGGGACTTTTTTGGCGAAGTCAAAGAGCCCAGACCTTGGATGCTCTCTCAAGATATGACTTGCCCACGTAAGGCGGACACAGGAGTATTAAAGTTGGGCCAACGCTGATAGAGGTGCAGGGGCCACTGTTCAGTCAGTAAATATATAAGTAGACAAGTACTAGTTGATTATAACAAGGAAAATACCTGTACAAATTAGGAGTGTTGATAAAATTGTATTTAAACTTTGTCGTGCAGGATGTATATTTACATCAGTTATGTTCCCTGCTACAGATTAAACTGTTGCATATCGCTCCAATTTGCTACAGAAGTGTCGAAATAATTACACATTTCCAGATATTTTAATGTCATAGTAAGCCTATTACCTGTTAAAGAAGAATGGATAGTGCAACCACCTTGGAAACATTCAATAAATTAAGACAATTTTTCCCGTGAAGAATTGCTGCGTATATCACTTAAAGTGGAGCGATATGCAAGAGGTGGGAAAATCGACGACGTCTGGCGACTAAAAAGCAGCCATGACTACAGGAAGGTATTCGTCGACACCTAACATTCAGACCCGTGACAACACCTAACATTCAGACCCGTGACAACGATACTAGGAATGCGAGAAATCTGAAGAAATTTTCTGCAAACGTGTGCTGACTGGCGACAACCTCGTCCATCTCTGTCACGATGTCTCCATCCGCCGCGGCCCCTTCTTTACTCAAGTGACTCAGTTGAATGGATCCACAATGAAGTTCATCCTGAATCCCGATCTATGGGTCACTTTCGAACAGACCGACCGAGGTGGACGACGTGCTGGTCGAGGATCGGTCACCCTACGTTTTGACAGTCAAAGCGGTAAACGCACTGACCGAGCCCAATGAAGTGTTACCTAAAGAGGTCCCGTGATAAATAAAGACAGTTTAACAAAAATACATGAGTAATCATCATGAAGCACTGGGAACCTATACTACAGTCCTGAAAGCCATACAGCGTATACTGGAGTGAACGCCCGCTACCCAGCTGCCACACGCACGGGATTCGTCGATCGCAAGTCCAACCCTGGTTAAAAATCCAGGGCACCTATACATCAAGATGCCCGGTGCCATTTTGCACGGAATCGGGTCATCGTTGGAGCATGGACAGCCAATGGCAGTCCGACTTGGTCGACATGAGCGCCTGTGCTAAACACAACGACGGCAAGCGCTATCTCTTGACCTGCATCGATATTCTATATATTCTATAATATGCCTGGGTCATGCCCATTCGGATAAAAACCGAGGAGAATCTCATCAACGCATTCAAGCAGATGTTTAAGAATGGGCGCAGACCCTTGTACTTACAGACCGAGTTCTCAACAGATCCTTTCAACAGTTTCTGTAACCCCACCTTCTTTCAGACGTACAACGAGACCAAGGCCTCGGTCGTCTAAAGATTCAATCGCACCTTCAAAGAGCGCATGTACAAGTACCTCACGTATAGGAATACACGGCGGTACATGGGTATCCTCCCGAAACTGGTGGACGGCTACGATCGAGCCTATCACCGCAGTATACAGAATGCCCCCCATATATGTCACCAAGCGTAACGAATCTCAAATCCGGGACTTCCTGTACCTCAAGCCCACTCTGGAACGTCCACGTCCCTATACATTCCAGCGTGGTGACCAAGTGCGGCTCAGTAAAGTCAAGGAAAAATTCGAAACATCGTACCTTCTCAACTGGAGCCACGAACACTTTGTGATCACACTGCGCCTACCTGGTCAACCTACGGTGTATCAACTGGAATATCTCCAAGGGGAACCCTAGAAGCCTCTAGAGTTACAGCCCGTGGAGAAATCTACAGCAGATTACTACCGTGTGGAACGAATCCTTAAGACCGAGCGACGCCCAGGCAAACGTATCACTTCGCGAAGTAACAAGGCTGACCGAGCTCGTTTAATTCGTCGGTCCTCGTCAACCAGATGAAACGAATATGAAGACGCTCTACAGGAATCGGAGTTCCAGTCTGTGCTCAAATATGGACAGAGCGCGACTGTCGCTGAACTTCAAACTCTAAAAGGCAAAGTGGGTACTGTGATCACGGTCTTAACCGTGTTCTATGGGGTGTCTTCTATGATGTAACCACCGTCATCTCGCTACTCAACAAACCTAAACCCTATCCGCCCGTGTCGGCAGGTCAGTTGGGACGAAACGCTCACTGACCGGTCCCACTCCGCGCGACCGACCATTCGACCGTCAGTATGATTGCCCCACCATCGTGTGGTGTAAGGGAAAGCGGCAGATGGCCTATGCGACGAAGACCCACGTAACTTTTGTTGAAGGATTGCCCACACTGGTGGACTTGGAACCGGACACTTTGGTCTTCGTCGATGATCTCATGGTAGAAACCGATGCTCGGGTGAGTCATTATCGGCGGCTCAGGAACATCTACATCGTGCAGCATTTCTTTAGTAAAAACAAGAAGAACTGGAACTTCAGTTTGAAAGCTCTCTGCCTGATGCTGTTTAAAAACCCAAGAGACTCAACTGTTGCATCTGGGGAGACAAATGTACCCCGGGCGCACCCAGTTTGCACGCGAAGACTTTGACGACGAGATGAACACGGGTATATGCTTATCGAACTGAAACAATCCACCTCCGATCATCTACGACTGCGGACTTCCCGGAGAGACTGAATACTTTTACATGTCGAATATAGAGCGTACAAGAGCGTGATGTGAACCTACCCAATGCGGCTCCACCAGCTTGGGTAGGCTGTGATGAAGGGGATTGTAAATTGATTAACATGTAAGCCTTGTTGTTGTTGTTGTTGTTGTTGTTGTTGTTGCTCTCTCCCTCTCTCTCTATCTCTCTCTATCTCTCTCTCTCTCTCTCTCTCTCCTATTATGTTGACTATGTGAGATTGGACTCAATATCTTAAAAGGCAATGTTCCACTGACTCCGGTTTAGAAGGCAGAGTTGATCACGCGTTAGACACGCGTCCTTATCATGGTACAAACGAGAGTCCCGCAAGCACAGAAGAAAAAGATCTTACGGGTGGGTTTCTCGGTGCCATTTTAGCGCCTTTGTCTGCCTCTGTGCTAGGCCCCGTTTTCGGGGGATTATTCGGTCGATGATGGAGCATACGAAAAATATGACCCTGGTGGACCTATGCCTCCTACATGCCCTACAATCTCCGTACCCGGTCCCACCGACGGTGGAAAAGTTGAACGCATTCGATAAGGACATGTGCCAGATCTTACAATGACGGGATTTAAACGATAGTGAGAAAAGTACAAGAGTACAATCAGGCGCTTCAATGGTACATCACGTTCATGGGGCAATACAATACCCCCTCAACTGAACCAACCCCAGTGTTAGTCACACAGCAATGACAACTCTTTCATCCAGCACCCCTTGTTCCACAGCCCCCGTTCTCATGTCTTCAACCTTCAGTCCCGCAGTGGATGGCAAACGAAAGAGCCCACCCGCTACGTTTCAAAGGAGGACAGGCTTGGTGCTGGAGTGATCCCCAACATGTCCTGGAACGAGAAATGAATTTCTGTTTCAGATCCAAGTGGTACCCGACACCCATATGTTGGATTTGGTGAATGATATGATGCGTCACCGCAGGTCACAGGCAGACCCTAAAGGATGGCAGGCTTTCGCCCAGGAGTTGACAGACATGAACCTACCACAAGAAATGGTTGGAAATCCACAGCGCTGGGCTTGGATGCAGCAGCAGCACGTGACACCGCCTCAAACACCACTCCGCTCGAGATCCGTAACACGTCCCCGCCGATCCTCGACGCCCGAGGCTTGGGATGCCTATGAATACTTGAGCCTGACGTGAGAAACGTCAGTCGTCATGTTTACTTCACACTGCCTAGTAATAGCTTTTCCGGATAACCCCTTAGCCCATTACTTCAACAATCACACCACCTACATCTCCCTGGACGATGGGAATGTGACCTGGTTGATATCCAGCAATTAACACTGAGAATTGTTGACCGCGTGTCTCTAGGAAGAAATTAGGTTGTGTTTATATACATTTTATTTCATACCTGCTTGGAGTTTGATATCCTTAGTTCTATACTGTCTTTTGAAAACGGGCGTTCGATTTTGAGCGCCGAAATGTTTATGGATCGAGGCTGGTTACCGATTGTCCAATATGACGCTCGATAGAACCTCCTGAGACATTATACTGATACGATGACAATTTCAAAAATGTGTTCGAATACGCATGTTTCGGGTTACAGTGCAGTGCCGCAACCTGTAACCATCTCGGTCATCTATACGCGGTAAGACTGACCCTGGGATCGTGTGTATCCATTTTCAGCCTATTTTCGGCAACGGGCAAGAGGGAATTTCCAGAAATCAATACCACGTGACTTGGTCAGCCAATCAGCTAAAGTCTACCAACGTAACCCCAACGTAACTCGTCATTTTCGAATCATGTGATGCCCTACTTGCTCAAAATTACAGATCCACCACACCTCTTGGATGATACGAAAGTTATTCATACCTATATCTTTTGTAAGCCCAGGCAATATCTGTTTCCGAAGTGGTATGAAAGCCTGTAATTTATCAGATTTCTCCAGTCTGTTATCCGCCGGATGAAGGCCGAACAGAATCCGGTAATATACCGGATATCGCTCCGCGATAATGGAGACACACGATTCGCAAGCCATCTTATGGATGGTGAAGTGTACGCAAATGTGCAGTGCCGAAGACATTGGAACTCTTTTCCGTGCGGAGATAAATTTAGTCCATACAAGTTTTTGGTAGGGCCAGTAAAAGATATCAAAATGTATGATTCTGTACTTCTGATTTCTCTACGTTTCTATTCTTAATGTAGCCAAAAATTTCATAATCATGAACAACATTCTTTTTCATCACCTCCTACGTATTCTGGCCATATCGCAGGTCACGGGCCAACCTCCCCACAGCGCATGCTCCATTTCGCAGGCTCCATTACCTATTAGACCCCCAGCGAGGTGGTTGGTCACGGGCTACAGCTATTTTTCACTTCAAAAATGGAGAGTTCTACTGTTCTTACCATCTGAAACTGTTCATGTCCCAACTACCATGGCGTGAGACCTGAAAACCACCGACAGAATAAGCAACATTTCATGTACTTCCCTGTTCCATTTTATTATCATGTTGATCACATTTACTGACAATGAGTCACAAAGCGGTATACGTCAAAATCAATACAGCTTTTTATGTTTGTGAACCGAAGTGGACGATTTCCTCATGACAGGCCAGAAAGGCACACGGAATAAATCAAGGAGATAATTTTCAAGACGAACCATATTTATTACTTCCTCGAGGTAATATAACAGAAGCTGAATATTCATCCAATCTATTTTATTTTCACCTGAATTGTGTACGGAAGTGTCGACATATTCGCTCAAAATCAAGCTTGATGATCAGTGTGAATCGGTTTAACATTTTAGTCGCACAGCTTCTACAATTTGCCATTCGACAGGTAAGAATGATTTGTTATGTTATAGCTCTGTCGTAGCTGGTTCCGTACCGCATTTATTGCCGATATAAACAAACAGGACCAGATCAAGATTTACTTTAATGATTGCGTGACACAAACAAACTTTCGACATCATCGACTTAACACTGCCTGTTTCATATTGTTTAAGAAATACTGTTTTCGTAGGCGTCCTCAATGGTTATTTTACGCACGGTTATTTTGGGAAGGTTTATATTTTAGGGCAATGGCGAATCATTGAGCACGTCTATGAAAACATTATTTCTATTCCATTGCACTATTCAAATTGATTATCAAGATTATAATGAAAGGTTGAACAAATAGGGTACTCTTTTACATCCTTTCTCCCCTTTGCTGATATTAGCATGATGCTCCCGTCTCGGTTGGCATCGTGTCAATATCAGTGGACGAGTGTTTGCGGTCTCTCAGATGGAGAGTGATTGTTTCAGCTAAGTCTTTGTGAAACACACGTGGATATAGGTCTATTTGTGTCGCATTGTTAAACTTGAGAAAGAAATTCCATCTTATAATTTTTTTTTTTTTTTGTCTTATTCGAACGTGGCTTATATGAAAGCAGATGTCTCTTTTCTCACCCGACTTGTGAAATAGAATCTTTCAAATGGACACCTGCAGTTGACACATGTACATTTCACACAACTGTGCTAAAACACTCATTCTATAACAGTTACACCTATTACTCACTGATAACCGTGCAATTATAAGACGATTTAGCACCACTGAGCACGGTTACGAACTTTGTGACGTATGAAATCTTCACCCGTGATCTTGACACGCACAGGTGATCACTCGGGATAATCCATTTCACAGGGCGGGTGATAAATGGCAGGACAATCCAATAAAGAAATAGAATGGTTACCCTGGCAGTAGGAACTTTGATGTATTTTAAAGGTAGAAAATGTATAATCGCAGATATTTACAAACCATTTGGGACATACGAGTGTTACACAATAAGAAACAGATCAACTGGGGAAACAAAACGTGCTTTCAGATATGAATTATCAAGAGAAGCAGATATCGAGGGAGTCATGAGAGACTCAGATGATGAATCTCTTGTTGCTGTTTCAAATGAGACACAACACGGGTGTGATCAGCTGAACAAAGGTAGGTTTTCCTCCGCTGACGTTGAGAAATTAAGAGATCTGTGTAACAAACGAAAGGAATCAGGGACCGACAGCCAAACGAAATGGGGAATACGGATATTTAAAGGTATTAAATTCGTTTTATATTATCAATAAAGACGTAAATTTCTGTCTCAAGTTTAACTGTTGGTCCCATCGTGAAATTGATTAAGAATGACGCACAAATAGGCTAAGTATGCATGTATGTTTTCACACAGTCTCAGGTGGCAGAAACACTGCACCCCCTTTTGAGTGACCACATACACTCGTCCATTGATACTGGCACGCTGCCAACTGAGGCGGAAGGCACATTTCAACAAAGGGAAGAAAGGTTGTGAACGTTTACCATATTTTCCCAATCTTTCATGGTAATCTTTGCTGATAATCAATTTGAGTAGCCCAATAGAATAGAAATAATGTTTTCATAGGCGTGCTAAATCGTTATTTTACGCACGGTTAGTATGGGAAAGGTTATAAATTTTAGGGCGCGGGCTTCGCCCTTGCCTGCTAAATCGTTATTTTACGCACGGTTAGTGTGAGAAAGTTGATAAATTTTAGGGCGCGGGCATCGCTCTCGCCCTAAAATATACACTTTCCCACACTAACCGTGCGTAAGATAACGATTTAGCACGCCTATGAAAACATTATTTTTTAAATAAATGTTTAAGTTTTTATAGACACAAGTGTTATAGAAGTTTAATTACTCGCTCATGCCAGGAACTAAATGTGCTGCTTTTACAGCCCCTGTTTATATATCTGAGTTGACCATCTCACCTCAAACCTGGGGAAGCAGATTCGTCTACGAAATTCAATGTGGCCAATAAATCCAATTAGTCCTGTTATTTTCTGACATTGTCGACATAATTATATGTAAATATTTTGCAGGTCTCTCAAGTGCCAGACACTGAACGGATAGACTACACCCAGCCATCAGAACTTGGGATGGTGATGCAATAACATCAGTATCATTAATTGGTGAGCCTGTCCGAGTTATCTGTACGCATAGCATAACCACATCATTGGGATATACCTTAGGGAATCATGTTTCTCTTGCTCTACTTGTCCTTAGGGATGATTGTATGCCGACCAATGAAAACGTGGGCCTACTGTGAGGACAAGTCCGGTATTCATTGCAACTACAGCAACAAGGGACTGATTAGAATACCAGACAATATATCAACAACAACAACATCCCTGGATCTGAGCCACAACGTTATCGAAGTGTTCCCTGATTATGCTCTGAAATCACTATCCGAGTTAAGGAGATTGAATCTTGGTTATAACAAGATATCCAAACTCGAGAATAGAAGTCTATATGGGCTGGAAAGCCTTTGCTACCTTGATCTTCAGTTTAATGAGCTATCTATGACATACGAATCGTTCCCACTTCCGGTATTTATGCCTGTGTCTAACCTCCAGGAACTTGTTTTGGAGAATAACAATTATAATCAGCAGTCGGTATACCCCGATCAAACTTTCAAACAACTGAAAACCCTTCGAAGACTTGCTGTAGATGTATTCAGTGACTTAAAGGTGAACTGAAAAGCTTTCCAATGTTCTGTTAAAATGTCATAAAACAAGAACTTCTATAGTTGTTACAATTATGTGTGGTAATAGTTCTGTGGGTTATTGTTTTATTTTTGGTATATGAGAAGTCAAAACTTATACCGAGAGCCAGAACTTTTAAAAAGGTCATCGCTTGCCTCCCGTTGTTTTTGGAACGTCATGACGTTATAGTGGTCCTCGTTCATTCATCCGACGTAGCATGACGTCACATTTGAATAAAACTTGAATGAAGGGGACCACTATAACGTCATAACGTTCTACAAACCAAGAGAGACAAGCGATGCAAGTTTTCAAGACGGATGTATAACAGGATAACTTAAATATTGTTATTAGTACAATTTTTCAAACTATATTTGCCCCAAAAACGTATAAAAGTTATGTCACATAAGATAAGATGTATATAAGCAACAATTTAGATAAAATTAAAAGCTTTGCAGTTCACCTTTAAAATTGGGACCAGGCTTCAAGGAATTAACGGAATTGAATGAGTTTTACTCATCGAATGGTGAACTTGGAGTTATTAAAAATTCGTCGTTCGTTTCATTTACCTCGACGGGTTTACAAATTCTCATCTTGAGAGATTGTGGGATAGTGGCTATAGAGGTCGGGTCTTTTCGACCACTGAGGTCTTTGAAAAGTTTAGACTTGTCCGAAAACAGGGGACTTGGTCTCTCCAACGGTCTTCTGTCGCTTTATGGTCTGCAATATCTCAATGTCTCTAACATCATTCTCAACAACATCAATCCTACTGGGCCTTCGCTCAACAGCACAATTGTTGATGTAGCAAAAACACGGTTTCTCGCCAACATTTGTGTAGCGAATTTGGATTTGGGTCACAATAAGATCGCATCCATGGACCCAGAAATTTTTCAGAAGTTTCAATTTCCAAACTGTTTGATAAATTTCTCTATACGAAGGCACCTGTTGAATGCATTATCTGTCAAAATTTTATTTTCATGGGTTCGATTCAAGAACTTGAAATATCTAGATGTTAGTGGTCAGACATGTCAGAAGCAAATGCCAAGACTTGCACGTGGAGAGGCTATACACGGTAAAGGCGAACTCCAAATTCCATTTCCTCCATCCCTTCGGCTCCTAAACCTCAGTCACGCTTTCAAAAGTGTGAAGATGACAGACCAAGTTAAAGTTTTGGGCGCTACAAAATTTGAAGTACTAGATTTTTCATATGATAACCTACATAACTGTTTCTTTCGTTTGTCCGGTTTACAGAACCTGACAGTGTTGAATATTTCAGACTCCGATTGTTCAGACCTATCCTCACACATGTTAGATAAATTTCCAAACTTGAAAGTTTTGGTTCTCCAAAGAATACGTTTAAACACTGGTCTGGAGAGCGACCCCAATGGGACCCTCCTATATCACCAGTCAAAACTGATCAGACTAAATATGGTGGGCAATGGACTAACAGACCTTCACCCAGAACTTTTTAAAAATTTACGGTTAGTCCAGTCGTTAAATCTGGCCAACAACAAATTCTTGGCTATACCTCGGACTGTCCGATCCTTGGTGTCCTTGAGGCGGCTGGATATGTCATATAATGCCTTAACAAACCTGAACGAGGCTGACCGGAAGTGGTTGGATCGGATGTCCGTCGATATTGAAGGTGGCTTCCACTTGTCTTTACAGGTTAATCCACTCTCGTGTACTTGCTCAACTTTAGAGTTCATACAATGGCTTTTAGAGACACAGGTACATGTGGACCGTATAGACAGACTGTGGTGTATATTGGAAAACGGCACCAAAACACTGGCAGTGGACTTGAAACATGATCTTCGCAATTTTCGTGTTGGCTGTGTCAGTAAATTTTGGTTGGTGTTTTCTGTGTCCACGTCATCCGTGGTAGCAATGAGTCTTTTTCTGGGTGTCATTGGGTACCGGTTCAGGTGGAATATAAAGTATTGGTTCCTGACCAAATGTCGGGGTGGTTCTCAATACGAGCCGTTGCCTCCAGATACTTTCCTGTTTGACGCCTTCGTGGCGTACAACCACGAGGACTACAATTGGGCGTGTGTCACTTTACGTGAATTCCTGGAGGATGGGAGCGGTTATCATCTTTGTCTCCACCACCGAGATTTCCCTGTGGGAGAAAGTATCCAAGGGAATATCGTTGATGCCATCAATTCAAGTCGTAAAATCATCCTTGTAATCAGTAGGTGGTATATAGGGTGTGACTGGGCAGAGTTTGAGATGAGAATGGCGAGTATGCGGATGGTTCAGTCGGGCAGAGATAACATGGTCATTGCCATACTGTTGGAGGACATCCCTGTACGAGAAATGCCAAGGACATTGATCAACATATGGAGGAGCATCACCTTTCTCCGTTGGACGAACGACCCAGGCGACGAGAACATATTTTGGAGAAGACTTGATGAGGCGATGTCTCGTCCGTAAGATAGCACGATCGCAACCTTGCAAGTTAGCAAACATCAAAGAAAAGATCATCTTGTGGTATATTGCTGAATCTCCAAATGATCATGCCAACTGTGTGTCCACTTCCGTGACGGAGTCTGTACATTGTCCTAACGGCATTCAGTGTCAATATCAATTCGTCTTGTCCGATGTTTATCAACCAGCCGTGGTCCATTGCTACCATATCAGAGAACAGGCAACAACCATTGTTGAGGATCTCAAGAACGACAGCACGCTTGTAGTGATTCTGTGATTTATACTCTGTATCTTACTCTATTCAACTTTGGCTTCAGAGGAATCGTGTGTGTAATCACAAGACCAAAACTCCAGAACTATTGAAATATAAACATAACATATGCCTTTGATGGATCAATTTAATCTCGGGTTTGGAAAACATAACCCTGACCAAACTGATCAAGGATGATAGTCAGTTCAGATGATTATGTGATAATACCGTATACCTATATATGTTAGTTTCAAACATACATGGGAATTAACACTCTGAATGAATCTAAAACCGAACAACTAATATGGCATCTGGCCGTGGGATTTATTTGGTGTTTTAAGGATGTCCGCTGGTGGTTTTTGACTTTGGCATCCATTTTGCCTGTTTTTCTATTGGGTTATCTCCCTTCCCTAAGAGATGGGGATTTCCTTTAAAAGCCTTCTAGCCCAGAATTTGCACACCAACATCCATCGAATTTGCTAAATTTTGATAGACATTGTGATTATCTGCAAACAGTTAGAATATAAGAAAAAGTTAAATACTATTTATATGAATTTTTCATGAATATGCTTCAAAACTAGGGCTATTCCCTATGCTTTCTGGGTTATCAAATTGAGCATGGGTCAGTCCACTTAACGTTGCCTACAGCTAAAAAATGCACACCAACCTATATTTTTTTCTTTGTTTTTCCTCATATTACACAATTATGAAGGCAACAACACACATTATTCATAAAGTTAATTACTTTGATTTACCACCAGCGGACATCCTTAAACGAGACTAATTGATGTTCCCTTCGAATTTTTGCAGAACATCTGCTCAAAAAGGGTTCAAAACTAACCATCGGTTATAAGAAATTTCCATGTCTGTTCGAGGCAAGATTTATTCTTTCGAGTAGTGTGCAGTATTGTTGTTTTTGTATATTCATTCATTTACTTACCTACTCTCTATTGTTCCGTATCTGCGAAGTTGTTAGAACTTTTGACCCAATTATTTTACCAATATTGGAAGGTAAAACATTTTGTTTAAATGAAAGCTCACGTAATCAGATGTTCGTGTTCAATTGTCCCTCACCTGTGAAATGTGGGACATATTGTCACCGTATTTATTATACGTATAAAAATAAAATAAAATATTAGAAATTCAAATAATATATCTCAATACTTGTTTTGAGGATTGCTGTAATATAAGGTACGGATAATACGATGCCAATCTAATAACATAATATCCTATCAACGCTCTCCAGTTGCATATGTATTCAGATGGGTCGGGTAGGATGTGAGTGTTGATAAAGTATGCACATGTATTCAGGTGGGTCGCGACTGCGGGTAGTGTGGGCGTTGACAAGATAATATTTTATTGAAATTGAACACAATGCAATATCTCTGACATAGAGACAAGATTGCAAGGGGATTTCCCGTCGTTTTTAGAGTTCTACTTTCGACAATTTCCCATGCAAAGTTGTCGAGGAGAATGTCCTTTTTTGAAAATTTGAATAGCAGTCTAATATGAAAGAGGAAGTACCCGACTTATTGACGTTTGACATACCGGTACATTCTTCTAGTGATTTACTGTCTTTCTTGGCCTGAGGAACACAAGAAAGGCTGAATGCTCTTGAATATCAGTTTAGGATACCTTATAGCAAATATCGCCGAGTCATTCTATTTATAAAGCTCATTCGTATTGGCATGATTTCAAAACGTAAACCATCCTGGAGCAATATGATTTCCTCTGCCCCTCTCTATTTCTTTAATATTCGAATGCTTAAAAACACGCGATTTCTACTCTTAACTTCTCGAAGTTGTTTTGTCATGGGCACTGAGTACGTTTTTTTAACCCTACTTTATGTGTATAAAGAATGTGACTTGTTCGTGTAGTTGCTTTGAAATATTGTCACCATGTCACCACTCACACCATGCTATACGATCTTTGCTGTTCTTTTCCACAGTTGCAGGTTGCCATATATGACCTGGTGATGGGAGAAGTTCTCTCCGAAAGCTTGTAATACAATCAACTATGTACAAAGTGTTCTTTGTCGCGTTATTTCTTACCAGTTTGGTAAAACCGCTCCACACTCGCATCTACTCTGGCTGTACTGATGGATATCTTTCATTCTAACCTACTTCAATTTGCCATGGCTCTTTCTGCTTTGAGATTCACTTATCATTTTCAGTGCAAGATTGGACAAGATGGGAAAGATTATATATGCGAGATTTCTATTGCACTAGTACATTTATATCTATATCTGACCAGGTAACATGCCTCTCATTGTAGAACATCAGAGTGATGGACATGATTGTGGGCGGCTAAAAAAAAACGATCATAAGAACGTCGAGAAAACGACCAGAAAATAACATTCACACATTCCTGATCCCCACTATCTATGACCTCTCTGGGCTCGAAATTCACCATTATTACTACCATTATTAGCAGTTATAAACATTTACTTGTGCTCGAAATGCAGCAGAGAAAAAGATGACTGCTTTCTTCCTCTGAAAATTAGAACAGATTCCGACCCCTTAAAATTGTATCCGTGAGATTAAACATGGAATCTCGTGCAGGCCAACACGCGTACAATATTCCTACATCCACATGCTCACAAACTGTCACAGCACGGATAACATCTTACGGGGTACGAATCTGTTCAAATTTTAGACCCGGCCGGTACCCGGCCTCCATTTTTCAGAAGAAGAAAACACAACATTGCTGTGGCTGTTGATTTGTCTCGGTGAATTTTTTGCAACTACTTATATTGGTAATTTCGAACCCTGACACAACTGTTACGATAGTGGGGATTGGGGATGTGTGAATGTAATGTTCTGGTCGGTTGTCCGATGGTTTTGTTGTGCTTCTTTGAGTCGGCCAAAATCGTGCCCCATGATTCCGATATTCTACAATCAGAGGCATGTTACTTGACTAATCTATCCGACAATTGGAGAAATCAGAGAGCTGATTAATAATGTTTAAAACTAGCGAACAACCCGTACTCATCAACACTTCATGTCTATGCTTTGAACCAACCTTGTAGTCCGCCAATATCCTGAAATTGCCACAACCAATACTACAATGAGGATACACTGTTGCAACGTAATGGGAAAGGACACTTATTATTCCTTAGCGGAACCTTAAGTTTCTCTTACACACATTCAATACAGCCACCGGTTTCTAACTCAATTTGTCTGGTCCAGTGGTTCAAAACAGACGCTTCTCGAATTATATTACGAAATACATAAACTGCCGTCACATGACTATTTCCTTGTATCCAATTAATGACAGAATTATGTCAATTGGGACATTTTTAATCATTAGCAGTTGTCAGATCGTCAGTTGTAATGTCGCAATTTCATTATTACAATAACAAGCTCTGAACAATCGTTACCGACTATATGTTGACGCTTATTGCCACAAGTGGAGACCAGTAATTATCTGCCCAATCTAGGTAAACCGCAAGATGGTAAATCGGGGGAATATTCCGTGATATTATATCGCAGTTCACAGAAATTGTTATCTGCCCTGCTAAAAACACCATAGTTCTGGGTCAGACACCATGCATTTACCATGGTAACCGGTTATAGATATAAATTTACTAGTGCAACATAATTACCATTGTTATCATGGTCAAACCATGTTCTATTGACCAGAAGCATGGTATTTTTAAAAGGGTGACGCACAAATATATAACACATGATGTAGGCGCTCAGAACTTGAAGTCAACTTATAATTCATAACAGCGCCCCTGGCGTCACACAGGGGAGATAATGACTAGATGGATTCCCAGGAATGGTATAGTACCCCACGTCACCCTGGGTATGATTGTCCGGCATATAGGAATGATGGATCGCCCCCCTATTGAAATGATTGTCCACCACAATGAATGCATATCATGAGTAACGAAATGACTGTCTTGTATATACACCCGTTTCGCATTTTACACTAACCCCAACCAATTTGTAAAATGCGAAATGAGGCTATAATAGGGGAATTTACGAGAGCGCCATCGTTTTCTGCCCGTTTTGTTGTTGCGGGGGAAAGGCCAGATGGCCTGTGTCCAGGCAGTGAAAATCTCGTTTCATTTTTATTTTGGGTGAAAAAATAGTCTAGTTTGGCACAAAAAAATGTACTAAAAACTAATATAGGGGCCATTTATTCTAGAAGAATATTATTCGTATTCGTATACAAGATTATTCGTATTCGTCTAGTCCACTGTCATTCAATATTTAGCCGTCGTCCATTAAAAAATTTCCGCGTCCATAATCCAAAGACCTATTTCATATAACAGTATTAACACCAAATAATATAAGAAAAACAATCACAGTATACATAAACATAGGCTAGTTTCCTGCTAAAGAGAAGCGGTCAATAGTTTTCAATGATGCCGGCTAATGGCACTTCAGAATTTGGGCATGAGACATTAATTTCTCGGCGACAATAATCGCTGTAATATGACTCCTGGCGATAGGACCATCTTCTCTATATACATGTATTGGACAATCATTCGTTTGGGTGGAGAGTAGGGGTTTATCATTCCTTTTGCCTGACCTTCACAAATGCCGGACAATCTTATCATTCCTGTGGTTCCGACCATAATTTCTAAATGTCGGACAATCATGTCAATGGACGGGCAACCATTCCAGGAGGTCAGACCATCATTCCCAGTTATCGTTTCGCATAATTCTAGTTTCGCAAGATACAGTATGCCGAAGGAGGTATCATATATGATGTGTTTGTGCACATTGGAATGAATCGTGTTTATTAAAAATGCTACTGAAACTTTCAGTCAATCAGCAAAGCAACATCCTATATTACAACACATATAAGGGAAGTGGGAAGAGGTGCCGACATACTGACTGCGTCATTCCAACCATTTCCACTGCGATGTAAACCATTGTAAACATTTCCATCGTGATGTAAACTATTCCCACCGTGGTGTAAATATTTTCTCCGCGATGTAAACATTTCCATCTTGGGGTAACCTATTTCCACCGTGGTGTAAATGTATTATTCGCAGTTCGAACATTTCCATCGCGGTGTAAAGTATTTACCACGCGGTGTAAACTATTTACAATCCATAGCCGAATATTAAGCCCATTTCTGTTGGTTGATTATCTCGTGCGCACGACTCAACAAGTATCTCGTGCGCACGACTTAACAATTATCTCGTGCGCACGACATAGCAATTATCTCGTGCGCACGGCTTAACAGTTATCTCATGCGCACGGCTTAACAGTTATCTCGTGTGCACGACTAAGTGAAAATAATAAATTGTGTGTCCCTTTTAGTTCTCCGTTCGTTTTGCACTAAATCGCGATTTTGGAATTGCAAAAGTTATCAGGAAATCTATAAAGAGATTCGTGAAAACTGAAGAAAGAAATATTTTAAAATGAAATTGCAAGAAGAAAAAAACGGAGAAGAAATATCTTGGCGACAAAACGCACTGGCATTCTCCTCGCAGTGAGTTTTCACCAAGCCATGTAGCCTTGGACGGAGATGAAAAGTGTGAGATTATCCGAACTGTTCTGTATCGCAACAGCTTCAATTAACCAGAATTAATCAACTGGAGCGCATTTGGGGGATTCGGCAAAAAAACAAAACAAAAAAAAAACAAAAAAAAACCCATCAGCAATCAGTTTTTTTGAATCACTTAATGCTCACGCACATTCGCGTCTGTAAACTTAAATATTTCAGTATTTAGTATGCTGATAAGGACTGTTTGGCTGATCAGAATCAGGTTCTGTGAAATTATGTTTTGGTATACAGGGTTATTTGTAAAAGTGAATGAGGGCAGCGTCGATCGACTGGCAGAAGGGGAGATAACCCTGTTTGGATGTTGGATGTTCTGGCTCATGAGATATCGATGCTTAAAGTGTGACCTACGAATTCTACTCCAATTTTGAAAAACTGGCGCAGTTATTTTGTTAAAGGTGTGTTGTGCGCGGCAAAGTCATGAAGTGAATGATTTTCTCTGAAATTGTCAGAAAAGAAACGTTTGAAATCGCAGCGTAATTTTATTTAATTCGTACATTCAAATTGAGAGAACTTTACAGCCATTATATTAACATTTTTTATTTCTGGAAAAGTCATCTTCAAAAACAAGTTATAATAACTTCGTTCACAATACGAAGTGTGAACAGAGAAGTCGGCTTTTGTATGAAGATGGAAAAATATGCTTTCTAAGGTGCAAATGTATATTGACTATATTCGTATTCCTAACAATATACTGACGAATGAAAGTAGCTATGTGAAACACTATCGGGGGGAGTTTTGAAACTTCTTTTTCTAGTTAGTGCGATATATTTTAAGATAATAGCTGGATCTCCCAGATTGACACTAATGGTGATGGACTGGAAACCTGTGCGAGTTTATTCGTCACTAAAAAATCTAGGGGACCACCAGTACAAGGACTTAACCCTACCTGGCCTGGGGGGGATCTTCTGGCGAACGAGAAGGTGTGAGATTTGAAAGTGTTCTCGCTTGATAATTTCTGCTTGATATAACCCCCACCACCAAACTTTCTGCGCTATCCCCGGAACGACAAAAAATGGAAAGCTGAAACTCCGTGACTTTATAGTTTATCATATTGGGGTCATTTTCAGCCTATTTGCATGACCCCCCGAGCAGAAGATCCTGGGAAAATTCAACATGGCCACCACGTAGCGTACCAGAAAAGTGATTTTTTTCGTCATATTTCTTCAAAATTTCTGCTTTTCCGCGATGAAAGTGGACAAAAACTATTTTATTTCACATCACATTAATATTTACTAATTTATCATGCAGTTTTTGCGGAGAAATTGCACAAATAAAAAATTCGGAAAATCTGACCGAAAATCGATTAAGAAATGCCGTTTTTGAAAATGACACACACAGCGGCCATCTTGGATTTTTTTACATTTTCTGGTAGAGCTTGGCCCAAGGGTGTGGTGTGATAAGTTTCAACCCCCTAGCTCAAGGGGTAAGAAAAATAATCGGGGGGGGGGGGGCACCAGGCCAGGATACGTCTCAAAAAGCCCAGGCCAGATAGGGTTAAAGGCTACACCCTGATAACTGTACCGTTCGGAACGTTGAACACCCTAGCTTATAGTAATAACAACAAGTCTTCGGTTTTAGCATGTAGCTCGCCAATAAACTGTACAACATAATGATATCGTACCCAAGGAGTGAAGAACATTCATTATAGGAATGTAGATCCTTTATATCTCATCGACTGGTTTGATTACCATATCAAACTATATGGTTAGTAGGGATATCTGGGTTGTAATCATTGTAAGGGCGTTTCCCGTCTTATCCCGATCGGACCTAACGGACCTTGAACTATAGCTCAGTGCCGAGAACGGAGTAACGCAATTCATCTCACAGCCATGCCACAGTGCGATTGTTGGTCACCGAATATATGATTTTAAAGCACAAAATCGAGAGTTCTGTGGAGGAAATCGAGAGTTCTGTGGAGGTACGGTAGTTCAAACAAGCCAAACCAACAGACCAAACTGGAATCTTTAATGTTTTCTTGTTGAACGCTTTTGTTGGACAACTGATATGGCATTGTCCAAACAAACACCAGGTGAGAATGATAAAAAGATGGTCCGGTTTTTAATGAACAATGTACATTGTACCTTTTGATGTTTTATTTATATATCTTACCGGAGTTGCAAATCAGGGGAAAAAATGTCTTCGGCAGGTCACAACAAATTCCAGCTATCAAGTTGATAGTTAAATGACTCCGATATATCAATATAATGACCGCGTAATATTTGTCCCAAACATGTTTAACCTACCAAAGTTACTCATTATCCGTAATAGATCTGGGTGCTCAGTATTTCACAGGATAAATATGAACGGCAGGGACGACGGCTGAATTATGAATGACGGACCAGACGCTTGTAATGTGGCGCTATCAAGCAAAAGTCGCGCACCAACATTGATGTCCTAAAGTTAAAGGTCAAGGTCACTGTGGTCTAAAAATTCGAAAATCATTGAACATTTTCTGTTAATGATATATGAAGGGAAGGCAATGTGTCGCAAAACAAAATTTAGGTCAAAGGTCAAGGCCAACTTGGCCAAATTTAAGATACCATTGTAAATAAAAATTTCTTCTTGTGTGGATACATTAGTGCGAGACGATATGCCGGGTTCCCACAATCAAAGTCAAAAGGTCAAAGGTCTACATCACTATGCCCCCCAACCAATTTGAACAATAGAAATCATTGTCTGTGCTATTACTCAATCTAAAGGATGTGGATTCATATCAAACTTCAGGAATAACTCAAACCTATGGCAAACAAGAAATTTAGTGATGTCAGAAAGTTAAATCCACAGGGGGCCAACAGCTATACTATATAAGGATACTAAGTTACGATAGAAAAACACCAAATAATCAGACACCCTTCCAGATTCTATATCTTGTCCCGGGTTCCTGAATTAAGCCTATATAGACAGGATACATAGTGCGAATCAATGACCGGCCTGGACTAAAGATTCGAATCGATACCTCTTAAGCCAGTGTATGAATTACAGTTTAATGTAGAGAAAATTTTGCCGATCTGTTTGTTAATCTACATTTTCCTTTAATCAATATACAGATTCGACAGAAATGATGCAAGAGGTACCCAATTCTGTGGCGAAACGAGATTGCCTTTGCGCAGAAAACGCAAACGTGAAGAAATATAATGCTATGGTAGCCAACTATGAGCAACAACTACAAACAATGAATGAGGAGATTGGCGGTCTACTGAAGAAGTTGGAAAGCATGCAAGGTGTCGATAAAGCCTCGATGTTTCAGGAAGCGACCGAGTTACAGAAATCGCTAGATGAATCGATCAACGCTTATAAAGACAGCAAATTGGAAATTGAGCAACTTCAGAAAGTTATCAATTGTAAAGATTCCGAAATTGAGCGATTGAAAAAGCGCATCGACGATCTAATTGAAGATAATATAAAGCACCAGACCGCCATAATAGCTTTGAAGGCTAAACTCGCTGAGGCCGAAGGAGGGTCCAGTGCGCAGGCCGAGGAAATTAAATCAATGAAGGAAAGTATTCAGTCATTCATGGAGGTAATGAAGAATGGTTTCAAAGAATTGAAAGATCAGAACAAAGATTTTAAAGATCAGAACACAAAATTAAAGGACCAGAGCAAGGAATTTCAGGATAAGGTGGTTGGCCAAATTGGTGCTATAAATAATAACCTCAGTTCGTTGAATATGCATGTATCTCGAAAGAGTAACCAGCCTCTCAAAACGTACAAAGCGACAAACATGAACTTTATTAATACCGATACAGAGGCGAATCGTTCCAAATCAAATTCAAAGACGGCTCAATGGAACTCCGATACCAGGCTGGAGAACGACCGCCCGCAGAAAAATCTCGCTCACAAAAAGTGAGATGGCTGTCTTTTTTTCTGTATTTGATATAAATATCGTGATTTTCAACATGAACAATCTGTATATGGCGGAGAAATGAACACATATATAGAGCCTCAGTATGAACGTAGATGGATTTTGAGTACGGTACACATATATACGGAGCCGTAAAAGAAACATGGAAATTATTTTTTTCAACCCCTGAAATTTTTTTTCTTCTTCTTATTAAGTCGTTATAACGACTTAAAAAAAAAAAAAAAAAATGGAGGCTGAAATTTTTTTTCTTCTTCTTATTAAGTCGTTATAACGACTTAATAAAAAAAAAAAAAAAAAAAATGGGGGCTGAAATTTTTTTTTTCTTCTTATTAAGTCGTTATAACGACTTAATAAAAAAAAAAAAAAAAAAAAATAGGGGCTATTTTTTTTTTTATTTTTTTTTTTTTTTATTATGTCGTTATAACGACTTAATTGACCAATGAAATTGCAGCATTAAGTCGTTATAACGACTTATTAAGTCGTTATAACGACTTAATTGACCAATGAAATTCCGTCTTACTTCTGCAGCTTTTATTTTGTTAACTGACAACTCCCCGGTGAAACAGCGTTTAGATATGCAGTATGAAGTCTGATAATGCCATTGAAGTAATAAACTTTGGATAAATTGGAGAGATATGTAGGCTATAGAGGTGGGAAAAGTTGACGGCGTCTGCCGACTAAAAGGCAACCCTATGACTCTATGCCCAAACCTGCCAATTCACATGGATTCTCTGTGTTGGTCCGATAATATCGCCAAAATTGTTTTGCTCGCCACCAACCATTACAGATAATTGAGGAGCTTGTAGCGTTGGCTCGAGCGGTATGGCGGCTCACTTCAAAGAATTAAAAATGGGTCAGACATGCTGATAATTGTATAGGTATAGCTGTAGTCCACTCCTAAACAGCCAAGCGAAAAAATGTGAAATGCAGACGGATTTTACTAACACCTATTCAGGCACGGCGGAGCCGGGGGAGAGGGGTGGGATGGGTTGAGAGGCTAAACACTGGATTATAGTTTTGATAATTTTCGCAGAGAATAACACATGTGATACAAATGCCGTAATCCTACTATCATAATGCACCACAACACAGCGTTTGCATGCGTAAATTCGACACTTTCTGGGAGAGCCGTTCATAGATTGAACAAGACTGAACTTATGGAGTTTTACATCCAGTTATGAAAAATGGAGAGACCCATGCAATCAAAAACATGAGAGTGGGAACTGAGCTCCAGATCGAGCAACGGTTTAATGTTCATTCAAAACAAACAGAAAATATACCGTCAAAATGCACCAAAACAAAATAAATCGAACATAATGTATGTAGATTAACTTTCACTTTTGTTTCGCATAAGCACGCATCGATATTGAAAAGTATCAGACCTTATGCCCCCATTTGACATTCTGGTAAAACACATACAAATCAGGACTAACACTTCACACGTGGAGCGCTCGTAGCCATAATGTTTTCATATTCAACATCGAAATATAGTACGCTCACAAACCACATAAATAGATCTCTGTTTAATATATCAATAGATACTCTGATTACATAATCCACATTCGTTTATTTTAGATATAATTTCAAGATATTATTTCTACGTGAAATTCCAGGGTTCGCTGATCTCTCTCTCATTTTTTTTACAGGTCTAATTGGGGGGGGGACCCCTGACCCCACCCCCCGTAGATCTGCCCTTGATAGTGCCTATCTAAACGCTGTTTCACCGGGGAGGTGTCAGTTAACAAAATAAAAGCTGCAGAAGTAAGACGGAATTTCATTGGTCAATTAAGTCGTTATAACGACTTAATAAGTCGTTATAACGACTTAATGCTGCAATTTCATTGGTCAATTAAGTCGTTATAACGACATAATAAAAAATAAAAAAAAATAGCCCCTATTTTTTTATTTTTTTTTTATTAAGTCGTTATAACGACTTAATAAGAAGAAGAAAAAAAAATTCAGCCCCCATTTTTTTTTTTTAAGAAGAAGAAAAAAAATTTCAGCCCCCATTTTTTTTTTTTTTTTTTTATTAACTCGTTATAACGACTTAATAAGAAGAAAAAAAAATTCAGGGATTGAAAAAAATAATTTCCATGTCCCTTTTACGGCTCCGTACATATAGCCTACGCGTCCGGATTTTACATGTTCATATTTTCTTATTACCAATATGACTTCCCGTGCCGAAGTTGATTGCCTTGTACATAGATTTGTGTATATGTTCTTCTTGCTGTTGCTTGTGTTTGTGTCACTAATTAAATCTTCCAGAATAATGTGCTCAACCGTCGTTCATAAATGCATTTTGCGCGTCAATGATCGAAAGACAATTTTCGTACGAAAGTTACCATTAATTCCAAATATGCATAAAGACATTAAAATATAGGGGGGAACACAACACTCTTTGTGCCCCCGTCTATTGGATTCTTGAAAAATACACTCAACTCCGCGAACTCACGGCCTCCCTTGCCGAATGCCTATTCTCGAACAGCAAACGTTAATTTAAATTCCCAAACTGTATAATCTGCTGTAACTATCATCGCACCATGAGGATGCAGAATACATTGAAATGGGAAATTTTCGAAAAATTGTTTCCTTCCATTCCAAAGCCCGTTTCTTTTCATCACCAAACGCTATATAGACGATATCCTAGCACTGGAAAATCCCAATATTAGCGACGTTGAGAAAGATATTTACTCCCGCTCCTTCACTGGATTTGGAGGGACCCACTGATATCCCAGATGGAACATAATATTTGAACCTATACCTTTACAACAATGATCAGGCTTTCTCTCAGGCCGACTCTACCATAAGAGAGATAGTTACAATTTTGACATAGCTAACTACCCATTCCTGGATAGCAATATTCCAGAAGGACCTGCTTACGGCTTATATATATCTCGCCTGGTAGCATTTGCTAGACCATGTGTAGACTGTGGCGATTTTAATCAACACAACAGAATATTACCGCAGAAACTTGTCAAACAGAGCTGTACCACCAAAAACATCGATTCAAGGTTTCTCAGTGTTTTGTAATAACTATCGTACACGATCATGCCAGATCTCTGGCGCTACGTTTCGTAATCTGTGTATAATTCCGCTTAACCCTGGGCTATGGGGTGTTTGAATATCATCAGTTTTACATCTCCATGGTGTTCAAATGTACAGGCACAATCACAGCATGACTAAGATACATATATATTCTCTGGAAACGACTTGGAATTCATTTGGGTAAATAATAATGGTCAGTGGTTAGTATCTTATGTATCACGTATTGCTGACATAATTGAAAACTGTTGACCGCATTTATCTCGTAGAAAACCCTCGTGTTCTTTTATTATTTTTTATTTCATACACATTTGGAATTGGTAATATCATACCGAATAGGACTTTCGATCACTGATGTGAAAATTCTTTTAACGACGACGGCTAAATGTTGAATCTGCGACTTGCTATTCTACTCTTCTTTATTATGTGGTTTTAGCTTTTTAGAGTTGCTAAAATGTTATTTTGAAACAAGTGTTCCAAATGCGTCAGATTTCGGGAAACGAAGCCTAGAATTTCAAAAAATTTCGGTTTGGGGGGTGGGGGGGCATGCCCTCCGATCCCTTAGCATTGCTGGGGATAATAGAAATGTTCACAGTTGTTCTCCCCCCCCCCCCCCAAAAAAAACCCTTCCTATATGCTCCTGAATATGGTCACCATAGAAACCAGTGACCAACCTTTGTATTTATTTTATTATAGTTAGAAGGATTTTTAGTTAGATATGGGATTTTGTAGTTGACTAGTCGTTCTCACACCACTGTTGTCGACTTTGAAATTACCGCCTAACATACAACGAGGTACCACTTACTCGATTGCACGGGGTAGATTTAGGGAGTATTAATCAAGTTAGAACCCTTTGGGTAAGGCACAAGATGATCCCCTCCCCAACCACCACCACCCAACAAACATACACACATACTCTTCGATAACACGTGGATTATTGAAAGTGCTCAACCGCATGAACCCAAATCGTAAAATAATCCTGAGAAGGGGTCATTGAATACGACCTTTGGCTGAAGAATGTAAGATCATAAATATACAATGAAGGAAGTTATAGGATACCGTATTAATTTCGTAAGAATGCGGAGAAGTATGGTATCACATTAACATACGACACCCTGCATGGAGGTTGTCCCATCTCACGAGGAAAGATTATTCATCACGACGTATGCCTATTGCATGATCGCCAACATAAAAATCTAGAAGGTGACGTCCGAGATCAAACCTCCATTGCATAGCACCGTATCTGAATAGGAATAGTGCGTGCCATTATTTCTTAGAATGACTTTACCCACTTTCGTAGTATTTCGCTTTTGAAACGTATGAATAAATTGATTAGATCTAGTTTATTATCTGGAACTCGAACCAGGAAGGAAAAATTGACGAATGTTCGTGTCCTATGTTATGTTGAGAATGTTGAATGACTTCTATACAAGCTAAACCGGTAGTGTAACTTTAGAGGTTAACCGCTTTCGCAATAAACATATGTTGTGTCTTGTAACCTATACACAAACTTGACAATTTATCAACTGCTATTAAAGAGTCGATTTCTTAGATACTAAAATTTTGTAAATTGCTAACTTATACATACAGTACCTTATCAATATCGATATCATTGTTGGGCTTCATTTATCACCTATTTGGTTTAAATAGAATTTATTGAATCAGTGGGAACACAATGAGCCAGAGCTCGTTAGTGTGTCTCCCAGTCGTATATGCAAACAATAGTTATTATTCAACAAATACACATACAAGAATATGTACATATTAGGATGCATTTATGGTAGGATAATGTATATGATGAGTGATAATATAAATGTGGAGTATTTAAGAAATAATGTTTTCATAGGCGTGCTAAATCGTTATTTTACGCACGGTTAGTGTGGGAAATTTTATAAACTTTCCCACACTAACCGTGCGTAAAATAACGATTTAGAACGCCTATGAAAACATTATTACTATTCTATTGCACTACTCAAATTGATTATCAACAAAGATTACAATGAAAGATTGGGAAAATAGGGTAAATGTTCACAACCTTTCTTCCCTTTGTTGAAATGTGCCGTCCGCCTCAGTTGGCAGCGTGCCAATATCAATGGACGAGTTTATGTGGTCTCTCACAGGGAAACATACATACAAGCCTATTTGTTTGGCATTCTTAATCAATCACGATGGAAGCAACAGCTAAACTTGGGACAGAAATTTACGTCTTTAATAAATATTAATTTACAACCTTTTCTCAAAAAATGAAAAATGTTGCCAGTATTTATTTAACTAGGAAGGAAATTTATGTTCACTGTGCTAGTAGAAACATTGGCATTTTGGAACAAAAACCGCCAAGATGTGATGACTGTGGAACAAAAGTGAAATTATAAACATTTGATGTCGAGCTACTGTTACTGTGGCCTGTAACCGACATCACATCAATGATAGACACATCTGCCTCAAAAAGAAACGGGGCAGTTGTTGATCTCAAACAATGGTTGCTGTAACGGCGACCCAAGTTTGCATCTTAATACCGGTATATTTAGAAGCTGATATTTTGCTAGATCTAAACGTTTTTTCTTGAGATGTATTTATTTATAAGACTTGATTAATAATATAAAACGAATGTAATACCTTTAAATATCCGTATTCCCCATTTCGTTTGCCTGTGGGTCCCTGGTTCATTTCGTTTGTCAGCCAGATCTCTCAATTTCTCATCGTCAGCGGAGGAAAATCTACCTTTGTTCAGCTGATCTCACTCATGTTGTGTCTCATTTAAAACACCAATCCGAGTCTCTCGTGAACACTTCGATCTCCGCTTCTCTAGACAATTCATATCTGAAAGCACGTCTTGTTTCTCCTGTTGATCTGTATCTCGTATGTCCCAATTGGTTTGTGAATATCTGCGACTATACATTTTCTGCCTTCAAAATAAACTAAAGCTCCTACTTGCAGGGTATCCATTCTATTTGTTTATTCGATTGTACCGTGACAGGCAGACGAGACTTTGTCCTGCCATTTGTCACCCGCCCTGTGAAATGGATTCTCCCGAGTGAACACCTGTGCGTGTCAAGGTCACGGGTGTAGCTTTCATACGTCACAAAGTTCTTAACCGTGGTAAATCGTGTAATAATTGCACGGTTGTCAGTGTGTAATAGGTCTAAGTTTTATAGAATAAAGAATAAACATTCTGGAGAAATTATTTCGGCTTAAATAAGTGGTTCCCAATAATGTTGTTCTGTTGAAATGTGGTATTAGACGGAGGAATTGTCATTGGTCACAAGCTGCATCTGGGGGGGATTACTAGACATGAAGAAATATTTCATTACCATCTGATCGCGAGAATCACCTGTCAGCGTTGGAACCTGTTGGTTTCTATAACAAAAGCTCCCAGATACAGGAGTGAGTAGTAGAGTTTAACGTCGTTTTCAACCTTGTTTCCGTCAAATGATCTGGATATTAATATTTTCTGCTAGATTTTTATCACAATCTCCGAAGAGAAGTTTAGGACAAGTGACAGTACAGGAATCTTCGTAGGTGTCCAACAGATTAGCAATCAAACGTTGTCTTTGAGTGGTAAAGATGGTAAAGTGGAAGAAAAAGTGCTCGACAGTTTCGTCAAAGCAGCCGCAGTTACATATCGCATTGCCGCTGGCATGATTATCGGACAAGTCACGTTTCAAGTTGTTGCAACCATTACGGATTCGACATTACCTATTTCATCTACATACCGACGTAAAGTGTTTAGATGTCCGCTACACCGAACTGTCCCCCGTGTATGCTTCAATCCAGACAAGGGAGACGCCAAGAAGTATATTCATAACATCATGGGGCTTTCAAAATATAATTAAAAATACTTAAAATTAAAATTAAACTTAAAATTAAAATACTCAATATAAAAGTACTTGATTTTCGCCACATTATTTTCATACTTTTGTAACATGTTTTGTATCAAAGTTATATTTCTCAGAATTTAACTGTACATCATATATAGCGAGATATCTAGAGCTCATTTTGACTTGACATATATAGTCTTTCCCAAGTAAATAAATTCACGCTGGCTGTCCACTAAAACCAACTCATTTGACCGTTCTCATTTCATTCGGGGACTTTTCCCGCACCGTAGTTTCTCATTCTGGGTCAGTTTTGTTTATATTATCCTTCAAATATAAGTATTATGAGTAAATTCAAGATGGCTTCCATGTATTTTTGGCCATTGTTGTCCATTTTGGAAATTGTATTCACTCCAATATTCCATATTAGTCAAGGTCAAGCAATTTTATGAGAATTATCAGTTACTAGGAAATCTTCACTTCCCATTTAACGTGGTTGATACACCATTCATGCAGTTTAGTACCATTATGAATGCACTTGCAGGATCCTGTTTTCACATAGGTAAAGTTATACCTCGTGCGAATCATCTGAGCTCACTTGCGTAACACGTTAACTTTTCCTAGCATATAACATGCATGTGACAAACATAATGTGTAAAAGGAAATACACAACGAAAATTGAGTCGAGTGACGTCTGACATAAAAGGATGTGCACTCGTTGCTTTTGACATGGCGATTTTCACCTGGCCATACAAACGTAAATCAAATGGTAGAATTTCCCACGATTTGAGCATATAACTTGCTCGTTTTGATGCATGTGTTTATTCGTATAAATACAAGCCAAAGTTGATACAATTCGACTAGTATTCATTTAAAATCATGTCACCGATGTAGCATTAATGAAACAAGTGTAGTATTCGTCCTACTTTCACAATGTTAAGATGTTGACCTCAAATTGACCTTTGACCTATTGCTATAAATGCAGTTCTTTGATTTCTTTAAATACAAACCCAATTCAAGACTCATATAAAATATGCAATCCAGATAGGAATAGATAAATAAGTGAGCATAGATGTTTGACATAATTATATCGAGGCGGGATTAAAACCCCGCAGGGTTTGTTTTATTCAATAATAATAAAAATGTTAAGTAGAATAGCGAGAGTAGAATATGAGAGAGTTATCGATGAATAAAGATAGCAAGTTATACAGTGACATATATACAAGCAGTATTCTGGAACTAGCATGATACTCAATTAGAAATATAGTTACTTAAATTGCCAGGGACTCTACAAAAGTAATCAAGGCGATAAAGACCACTTAGCACAATGCACAGAAACATAGAAAAAATATAATCATTATACAAAGATATTTGATGCATGCGATATCTAGTAATTTCCCTCTTAAATAGTGATTTGGATGGAATTGCTTTGAAATCAGTGGGCAGTGTGTTCCATAGAAGTGGAACTATAGTTTGATAGAGTGCAATGTTAGTTGAGATCGACATGAATGTCCATATAGGGTCATATTAGAAACACAGTTTGAATACTGATTTACTGCTTCACGAAATAGTAGTGATACAAAGCAGGAAGAAAAACAGAATAGTCAATAAATTTGTGAGAGAATAATATTATACCATAGTCCTTAAAGGACGAGTTGCGGTAAGATAGCGGGCGGTACTACGCTGACTGTCTATTGTCAAGCCGCTATTATGTGGAAGCCCTGTGACGCTGTGCTGAACAGCGGAATCCCCAGGTCTAAAAATAAATGACACCGGTTTCGATGTTAGGCTACTCCAAACGAATTTATCGTTTCACATACAACATAACTCTAAATATGTTTTTTTTAGTCCAGTATTTTAATGAATTTTACCTCGTCATTTATCTGACAATTTCATTTTATTTTGATTCTTTAAACTGCTCTCGTCAATTTCATGCCCTTTCAGTCGTTTCCAATCAACCGTCGTGATATGAATGAAACATAGTTGAAAACGGCGTTAAATCCTATACTACTTACTTACTTGGATTCCAGTCAAATGACTGGTACAACAAACAACTCCTGTTGGCACGAGAATTGCCTGTCAGATGAATATATCCAATCGGACCTCAGGTGGGGAAAAACTTCATGTTTACATCTCGTATTTTTTTATATTTTTTTTTGCAAACACTTTGCCCTTGACCTTTCGACACGTGCGAAAGGAAGAAGAGTGCGAGACATATTATTGGGTGTTGCTGGTTCAATGTTTTCTCGAGCAGATCTGTCGCACCGCCCTCTACATCGCTGGAAAATCGATACTTTTATGTCTTTATCATGCGCTCATCCACCCCGAGCCCAATGAAATTGTGAAACAGATACTTTTCTTGTTTGCCTTATGGTAAAACTCTCGCACAGTTCGCATTTCACTTTTCCAAAGGTGATCATCCTGACATCAGCCGATCACTTAAAAAATATATAAATCGGCTGCTCTGATTATGATGCCTTCAACATAATAGTTCTGAATAAAAATTGACGAATAAAAAAGTTCGAAGATCGACTTGAACGTAGAAGTTAACCAACGCACATACTGTATACTTTTGTCAAATTCGAATTATAAATATATATATTTATGATTTATACTTTCAATTATAAATGAAGACGTTTTAAAGTTCTATTATGCTTCATAATTCGAAGAAAATAATCTCAAGTTTTTATGAATACGAATACGAAAAAAAAAAAATCAATGTCAAAAACACGATTCGAACTCACAAATGCAAACTATGATTCACCTAAGCATACGAACTTACCACACGGCCACTGGCGTAATCGCTTTTTGCAGAGACGTATATGGAATTGCAACACTTCGTACCAGGTTGCAAAAAACAACGAATTGATTTTTCAATATTTTTCAAAAAACACTTCTTGAACCAAAATGAAATTAACACACATGAAACATTATTATATAATAACGAAATTACTATCAGAATGAATTTGGTTTGCGAGATGTTTTTTCCGGAATTTAGGAAAACACTATGGGAATTCCCCCCAAAAGTGTAAAAAACGCACATTTGCAGGTTTTTACACTCTATTAACTTGCACACTATGCATAATTTTGGATCGATTTTTCTCGTGCATACCCAGCTACTGTTTTACTTTAAAATATTCGAACTTGGCAGTTATACTGCTAAAATGAAAATTTTGTTCCTTACTGCAACACCTATAGGACAGAAATCCATCTTACTGCAACTCGTCCTTTAGATATAGGTAGGATATTCATTTCTTGGAAGAGCGGAGCAGAATGTGCATGTTTGCCGCTTAACCACTGTGAATCAGCGATACACAGTACTGTGTAAAAATGCACATCCACATAAAATTGTATACCAGTGGTTCACACACTGTGTATGTATTATACACAATTCAATGTGGATGTACACAATTGTACATACCGGTAGTAGTTTTTATTGAGTATAAGACGTTTTTTTGTAACAAGAGCAAACCATTGAGGTGCGATGGATAGGTATTCGCACATACTATATCACAGTAAGTAATGTAAGAATAGAATATAGTGTGGAGTAAAGAAGTATCAACGCCTTCTTACTGAGACAATGTTTAATATGATTTATCACACCAACATTTCTCGAGAGTTGGAGCACAAGTAATCAATATGTGTTTGCCAGCTTAGTTTATCATTAAAATATATTCCGAGAAATTTGAAAACTGTTGGCACGACCAATCTCTTGTTCAGACAGAAACGGTTTCGGAAAGGTTGGTGCAATAGTTTGACTAGGTTTAATAATCATGAATTGTGTCTTCTGAATATTGAGAACCAGTCTTTACGTTTGCTGAGCTTACTAGACATTGTTTCAACTAGTACGGAGACGCCTGCGTGAGAATGGGTAGCACTAGTGTCGTCAACAAAGCGGATAATGCTAAGAATATGGGTAGTTTTTAATATGTCGTTAATGTAAATCAAGAAAAGAATATGACCAAGTATAGAGTCATGGGGCACACAACGAGTGATTGGTTAAGATGTTGACAAAATGCCACTGAGAGATACACACTGAGATCTAGAGGAAAGGTAACTCCGGAACCAGTCATGAAGTGTTCCCCTTTTGAGAATCTATTTTCACAATATTTGAACTTTTGCCCTCAACGTGACCGTTTGACTATTTTTGAAGTTGAGTATATATAGAAACAGGTTATAATAATGTATCACTTCTGCTCCGGGCTTTTAACTCACCCAAATTCCAGGACCTTTTCTGAGTTTTGCTTCCTAAATAGTAAATCAGTTAATGTAGTTGTTCCTTAATTACCCCGCTTTAACACTTGACGATCGACACATACACCCTTCCTTAACCCGGCTTTGATACTGGACTACATGTGCATTCTTCCCTAACCTTGCTTTACACTGACACTGGACTACACCTACATCCCTCTTTAACCCCGCCTCAAAACTGAACTAGAGGTACATTTTTCTCTAGCCCCACTTTGACATGGAGTATACACATACATTCTTTCCTAACCCTGCTTATACAATCGACTATACATGTACATACATTCTTCCCTAACCCTGCTTCAACACTGGACTACATAAACATCCTCCCTAACTCCGCTTTGACGTTGGACTATACGTACTTCTTCTTGGACTCTGCTTTGACACTGAACTGCTTGTACATCTCTCCATAACCCAGCTTTGACACTGGACTACTAGTACACCTACACCCCTTCCTAGCCCCGCTTTGACACTTCACGGTCTGACCATACAACACATAGTACAGACGTGACCGACCATGTTCTGCATGGTTGCAACCCTATTTTCATGGTCGTTCTGTCCACATTGGCATGGTCAAGATGCGTGTTCGACCATGATGGTAAAAAGGAACTAATCCACCGATTCAGCCTGTCGGGCGGCAATGTTCGTTCCACGATTGTATTGGACAGGCTATGTCGATTAGTTGATATTCAGATAAAGTGCTGGTGGTTGAATATCGATGAGTGAGTCCAAAATATTTTCTGTATATTTCGCGTAAATCTTTCACATAAGTATCCGCGCTGGCAATATTTACGGCCAATTGAATTCCGGTATTGTCTTCCACGCGGAACTAACAAAATCGGACACCCTCGGTCGGTCTTGTTTCGTTGAATATGGTACTGGATAACACCATGTTTTCGTGCCGTCTAAGTGATTACCGACATATTGTGATGAAACATAATATCCGGGAATTATTGGTCTGACAGATGTCATTAAAGTAGAATTTTTTTAATGAGATCAAGTCGTTTAACATTGCGAGGGACTGTGACATGTACCTCCCTCCCTAACCGTGCTGTAACACACACCATGTACATCACACCCTAACACCCGCTTTGACATTCATGTACATATATATTACCTATACTAACTATGCTTTAACACACAACTACGTGTTCATTCCTCCCTAACCCCACTTTAACACTCGTGTACATGCACATTCTCCCCAACCATGCTTTAACACACCATTACATGTACATCTCTCCCTAACTCCTTGACATGCGTATACACATACATTCCCCCTAACCATGCTTTAACGCATGACTACATACATGTGCATATCTCCTTAACATCGCTTTGACACTGGACGACATGTACAAACACGTAGAATTTTCAGCTCTCCCTCTCCAACACACACAAACCCCAACCCAACCCCACCCATCTTATTCAAATTCAAAAGCGGCTTAAACGCCGCATAGAATAAATGGTCTCGTGCTCTCTTACATGAAGTATAAACCGGTATTTCCGAGTAAATTTGTCATCAGCCTATAATGTTCTTGAGTACTCAGTCTTAGAATGATAAATAATGACGACCATAACGCGAAGAGATGGCATCTTCATTCATTTTCATGAAGTAATCCAGTCATTGGGGATAAATATGATGGCATAACAAGCAAATTCAACTTGTCTATGGGGTTATCAGAAGGAAGACATACTGACAATATAAACTGAGATATCTTGAAGCTATAACGTTATCGAACAAGTTCTGTACCATACTAGGCCAATTATTGGCGACAAAAGGAGGTGCTGGCCATATGAAACTAAAGCAAATAAAGCAATTATATTTCCGTCATGCAGCTATCAAAATTCATCTCAAAATACTCGAGAGCAAGCAAATGCTACTAGAGAGGTTATGTATACGCCATATCCAGGTCTAGACTGTTCGGAATAATCCCATAATTCACGCGAACTCTTGGACGTTGGCCTCCGGCGTTGTTATCTGGTCGCAGTCTCGGGTAAAACTGCATTCATCAACAAATCAAAACAAGTTTCAGTTGTGCCATGGAAACCCCCGATCAGCGCCAAAACAAACCGAACATCGGGAAAGATAAATTGTGTCTGGTCATAGTCATCATAAGCGTATACATCAGTTTGTCAACATTATAGACTTGGGAAGTTTTGATTGTCCCAACGGAATGGATATATACGCCACTCAAGAAAATACCAATTTTCACATCCCACTCAATGAAATATTTATGCTATTTGTCTAGAAATTGTTGATATCCTTTATCTATCGGTGATTTCTTCAAATTCGGTGTCACATATATTAGATCTTATCAGAAAAGCAAGAAGAAGTCAAAATTGGAGCAGATACACGTCTGTAGAAAACGAATATACTTTCGTGGTTCGAAAATTGTCGTTACACGCGGTTTGTTTTTTCTCAAAGAAAGAGAATACCGACAGTGTGGTGGATAGGATATATTGACAGCAAGACACATTCAGCCAGCGAATATATGAATAGCAAGCGTCAGAACCGACATTCACTATTCAGTCGTCGTCCATAAATGAATTTTCGCATCAGTAATCGAAATACCTATTTCGTATGACAGTTAGCATCAATTCCAAATGATTATAGAATAAAAATAATAAAAACGAGATGGTTCAAGCTCAAATTTCTGTCGTTCTGGTCACTCAATCACGTACTGCTGCTGCTTTTCCATCCATTTTCAACGCTGAGGGTTCTCCACCGTTTCCTGTGGGTCGTGCATGTCTTTCAATCTTTGTACAAACGTCTGCCATCCTTGAGGGACAAAATAGCTGTGACCTGCGTTGACGCATCATCATTCACCAAATCCACTATATACCCGGACTTTTTCCAGCACATGTTAGCATGTCGGTGCTAGGAGCTCAGCCGTGTGGTCATGTCATCCAAGTTGCCACATGAACAGATACAATAAAAGCGTACCTGAGATACAACACATATCATGAATCGTTAGATTCTTGGTATGTGCTTTAGAATAGGTTAACCAGAAGACTATACTGTGAAGCCATGTGACTCTGTCAGTATGTCGGCACCTCTCCCCACTTCCCTTATATGTGTTGTAATTGTCTATCAACCGCTCCAGCAACAAACCACCCCATATCTGGGTGAGGCTCTTGATCACTTCACCTGCCACCCACTGCGGTACGCTTGATAACGGCGATTTTGTGATGAGTTGTGGTGGCTGTGCAACTGAGGCTATGTTGGTCCAAGCTCTGACTTCATTACGACTTCGTCACAATCCATTCACAATGTTGAAAAGGTGAATTGATCTAATTGACATAAAGACGTAATATCGGGTCATAAAACAAAGTAAGATACTTTCCCCATTACCGAGGCAAGCATCTCGAATTGTCTGCCAATCAACACTCAAGCAAATACGTTCAGAATTATTCCATGTTCTATAATCAATTTTGGCAATTCAGTGTTTTGAGTTCGTAGGTCATTCTAGTATAAGTTATTTTTGGCATTACATGGCAGCCATTGTAAACACGATGGCCATTTCGAAAGACTCTTGAGGCTTCACTTTCTCAACATGAACCGTGGGTCAAGTAATATCTTATGTAACTGTGCCAAATTTGCTGCTATAAATTACGTTTAATTAGTTCAAGGTTTATCTAAGGCTGATTTTTAGCAGTTATCTTGAATATGGTATCCATGTTTGAAGATATTCAGGTGTACATTTAATCTTTAGGTGAAATACTACAACCATGTCCAATTTGTTATATAACTTTCGATTATTGGCAGAGTAATTCTTCTGTGGACGACGGCAGATTACTGGAATTCGGATCTGTAACATATATCCTGAAATGTACTAAAGTAGAAGATAATTTAGAGATTCAAAGCTCTTTTTGCTATGAGATTGGCGGCCATCTTGGATATTCTGACCATTTTGAAAGAATATTTTATATTACTAAATAGGTCAAGTACCATATCCATATCCCATATTGTACAATGGCAATGTCTTTGAAGTCTAACAAAATGTAAGTTAATTCAGTGACGTAGGGCTCATTTTGCCAGTGCATTGGCGGCCTTCGTGGATATGGCGACCATTTGGAATAGTTATCGGTTATTGCGCATCATAAAACAATAGGCCAATGCGTTTTTATCCGATTGTGGCATTTTCTTGAACATTCGAAGTTATAATTTTTGATATTGTTTTCCAGGAGGAAAATAGAAAGAAAATCACATGTCGTGCACATCGGCAATTTTCGGAGGGTATTTCTAATAGTATTTTCAATCAAATTGCACTTGAGCAGTAATATATTGAAATTTCTCAATAGACATTTCCACCTGACCTATGATTTAGAGCTTTCGTAATAGCGAATCTGCTGTTTGAAGTTGGAAGTGGAATAATTTCCGATCGCTGAAAACGTTCACGTGCTAATTTATCGATCGAAATAGTGAACACAGTGTATCGAGATGGAAATCAAATGTAACACTCAATTTAATGCCATCCATCAGTGGATAATAAATGCTCCGTGAAGTGATCAATACAATACGTCCAAAACACATAATGCGCCATATATTCAATAAAGCCTTTAGAATACGAAGGCAAACAAACATCCATGTTCGCTCCCCGTACACGGTATACACATGGCTAATTTTATGCTTATTAACATCATTGATGGCGTCGTTTGTTTGGTATGCCTGGTTAATGTATAATCCGTAAATACCATTTACCAATTAGACTCCTTCACATACATGTATTTTTTTATCGTTCTTCGCTCAATTATAAACTTCACCTTAAAGTGTAATGCGTACACGTTCTCACTGACCCAGTTGCCGGTGAGTACTGCACAAGACCTGTATATTTGTGTTTCACCTGTTATCCGAAAATGAGATTTACCTTAAATGTAAACGTTGAGAGAGCAGAGATGAATGTCAGACTTTTGTAACTAAATCAGTTTGTCGACGAAGAGCGCAAATGATTCTAAAAACCACCATTGGGTTTAATGGAACCTAAAGAGGGAGCGATGGAGAAGAGTCTAGTACTTGGTATAGTAGTATTTATGCCGTTATACATCCTGCCAGCTCAAGGTAAGAAACATTAATATAGTCGTCAGGTCTGACATTCGTTATGTATCCGAATGTATCACTTATTTGTAGCAATTACATCCTGCTGGATGAAATAAATATTTTTTTCATGGTTATTTTCACCAGATTTGTCTAAATCACCGTTGCATAATGATAACTATATATCACATCATTTTAATAATATTAAAAAATATATTAAATAACAAGTACTCCTCAAGACATATACCGTCGCATTTTTCACTTTGTTTTTTAAAATAATTTTTATGGAACCGAAAGCTCATTAGCAGTAAGAATATTATATTTTGCCTTTATCCTGAAGCATTGTGCACCATAATAAACTTATTCGGTACCATACCAGAAGGTGAGCAAGTGCATTTTGTAAAGTGGTTTCTTCGGCATTGTTTTTCGTCTAAGAAACGCTGTCCCAGTCAATGTAGCGGAATATATTGACAACGTTTAATCTAATATAGTTTCCTACATTCCTATAGATACTACTGGTTCCACATTTTCTCGCTTTGGTCACTCTGTTACTCGCTTAAAATGTATAGGGATGACTTCTTTTATCTGCTCCCAACTTGACCTTTCTCTTCATTTCAAGATCCGATGGTTTTTTACGATGGTTGTTTCAAGAGTACGATAATCTTTTATGATTATCTATTACATATTTTACACCACACAATAATCTCTTTCTTCAAACGAAATCTTTGGTAGTAAATTGTTTGCGTCTTTAAAATTTTAAAAGCGGCACCGGTAACGGTGGTATTAATCATTTCGCAATTAAAATTTCACCGCAGGCTTCGCTGCTGTCCCATCCCCCTCCCGGATTCCAATCGGAACTGACGAGCCGAAATCTTCGAAGGGGACCGATTGTACTATCCGTCACCTACTCGACACTGCTCGGTCAATTCCATCGAACTCATATCCCCTCGCGCGCGCATTAATGGTGTTTGTAGTTTACAGCTCTAAGCTGTTTACCATGACCCGCTGGACGTGTGACACAGCACATAGGATGCGTGTCCGCTCATAGTCCTCGTTGTATTTCTCTCTTATCAGGAGATAAACTATATATCTAAATGAATTGAATATTCCCTTGATTCTGCCCTCGAAGGATCTCGTCTAATTTGAAATGTTTCTCCTGGGTGTTCGTCTCACGCTGATCTCCATTGCAACGAAAGTCATACAGCTGACATGCGCTGCTCGGACTTTCGGTGTGATACTGTGCTTTCAACATGGATGCCAATATTATAAGTTATACCAGGCTTTTGCGTGGGTATACAGGCTGGTACTTGGGCTGCGGGCTCGTGAAAATATTTATCTTCGAGACGAAATACCAGAGGTATGGGTATACAGGCTGGTATTTCGTCGAGAAGATAAATATTTTCACGAGCCCGCGTGATATTTATCAAGCAAAAGACTGGTATGACGCATTTATCACATTGAAGAGTCATTTTCTTTGTTGGTTTAACATTGTGAATGCAGCGTTGATTACTTTTCATCTGTTCCGCTATGAACAACAAACTGAATGATATACTTAGCTGGCATTCTGACGTTCATGTTTCTGTGTTATATAAAGCTTCCGATGATAATTTATTTGTTATCTGCATTCGCAAATACGCAATTTTCCCTTAACTTGTCCCAGTGGCTCCACTGGTGGTACTCGCGCACACAATCTCGCCCAGACGAATTCGTCTGAAACAGCTGTTGCCTACAGATGTTGCACGCGCGTGCACTGCGTTGGTATATGGGCACGCGCGTGCTCGACAGCATTGGTATACGGGAAATCTCAAATGGAATACCATCTGAGCCCCACTGAGACTCGCAATACGGTCTGATACACTAGGGCAATTAACCAATCAAAACCCCACAATTTACTCTGAAATGTGTTAAGGATTCCTACCAGTGCGGGTCGAGATACTATATCCTACATTATAGTAGGAGACAGTGCCGCAGATCAGCGATAAGTTGCGAATGTACCGGATTACTATCCTGATAGTGTCGGTGAATAAGGTCTCTCCATTATGGACTTTAATATTATCTATAGACGACGGCATGCTGTTAAATGTCGGATCAGATGCCTGTTTATATCGCTGTGTTGATCTATACCCAATTTACATTGGGACTGGTTTACATATTCAGCACACAATCGTTTTTGACACAACTTCAGCTAAGCAAATGGAAACTGTGTCCTAAACTTTCATATCATATCTGCGCCATTTATGCTGCAGATATACATGTGTGCCCTATGTGTTCAAAGGAATATAACCACATACTCAAGTATAGGCCCATTCACACTATGCGATCGTATGAAAGCGGACCGGTTATATTCCATACGACTTGTAGCATGCGACTAAAATCGTATGCACGTTCTCATGGTGTAACTCAGTTGTATGCTACCTGTTCCATCCTCCCCACAGCGCATGCTCCATTTCGCAGGCTCCATTACCATCCCTGCCTCCAATAGCGAAAGTTGACCTTTACTACGTTGCTATGACGTATAGGGGAAAACCCACGCACGCACGGTTCAGTTTGAATTCGGCCGAACAACTCCTTCAGTGTTGCAAATGAGCGAACTACTTTTCATATGCTCTGTCCAGATAAACAGGCAAAATAATCTGCAGATAATTCTTTTTAACGCTAGATCAACAGAGGTATTATGCAGAATTGAAAAGTAATAGAAATGTTCGGCAAATATCTATTTTACTATATATGATGTCACTTCCGGCGATGTGCGCGAAGGCCCCGAATCCGGCCCAAAAATCTGACTGGTGGCTGGGGTGTTATTAGACCCCAGTAGTATATAAAGTTGAAATTCCTTAGCATTGACCTACTTATTTGTTCCCCCGGGTAAAATTTGTGGCGGAACTGTGGCGGGGTTTCCCAGGGGGATTCCCCAGTGGGGGTTTCCCATGACGATCACGTGATCAAGGCATGTCTAGACTTGTTCTGGGTTGTACAGTTCTGCCATGCGGAGGATGGGTACTAGTATTCCGCTGACGTCCTAGTAATAAACATAATCTATAGGTGTTGTGCCATGTTAATAGGATCAGTCTAGCATCTGTACCACCCTAGGGTCGAGTGTTTATTGTCCCGTGTATCTCCGCAAGAAAACAACAAACAAAATGGCGGCTCCAGGATGGTGTGGGGCCGCCCTTTCCATATCACGGCGTCGACCGTAGCGCCATCTGCGCACATTGACGCAAGGGAGACAACTCGTGTGGCCGAAGGGTATGGAAATAGCCGTGTTGGAGCTAGGGGAGTCCCTAATGGTCCGATGGGGTCGAGTGAGGTATCAAAGTGAAGCTTATGAGGAGGGGCATCTAATGGGCTGGGTGTGGGGTTGAACTATCGGCATTCTGCGCATGCGCGGTGGCCCAAGGGTATGAAAATAGCCGTTTTGGAGCTAGGGGAGCCACTAATGGGCCGATAGAGTTCTATGAGGTATCAAAGTAAAGCATTCGTGAAGGGGCATCTGATGGGCTGGGTGTGGGGTTGAAATATCGGCATTCTGCGCATGCGCGGTGGCCGAAGGGTATGGAAATAGACGTTTTGGAGCTAGGGGAGCCCCTAATGATCCAATGGGGTCGAGTGAGGTATCAAAGTGAAACCTATGTGAAGGGGCATCCAAACATGGGTGGGTGCATGTAAAATTTTTCCTGGAAAAAAAAAAATACGGAACACGGACTTTATCGAAAAACCTGGGAAAATACCTATATGGGGTATGGGGGGTATATAGGTCGCTGGGCTTAGCGGGGCTTGCCTATCAATAGAGTTATCTCCCCCTAGTTCCAGGGTGGGTGTATGTAAAAATTTTCCTGAAAAAATACGGAATACGGACTTTATCCTAAATTACGTGAAAATGCCTATATGGGGTACGGGAGGTATAGGACCATCCTGGGAAACCTAATTCTCGACATTTGCGGTATGGGTTGTGGGGTCGCGTTTTCTTAGTCTCGTCATTTAGAACATGATAGGAAGTGTCCCGGCACGAATCGGTGAAATTTTTGAAAAAAGTCACCGAGCCCCATATAGGCCCATACTGGAGGTATAGGATCAATGTTTGTCCCCCTGGGAAACGTACTTCTATACATTTGCGGTAGGGCTGTGGGGTCTCGTTTTCTTAGTCTCGTCATGTAGAACACGATAGGAAGTGTTGCGGAGCGAATCGGTGAAATTTTTGAAAAAGTACGATATAGCCCCATATAGACATATATATATATAAATATATATTCCCATACTGGGGTATAGGTTCATAACCGTGTTGGATCTAGGGGAGCCACAAATGATCCAATGGGATCGAGTGAGGTATCAAAGTGAAGCATTCGTGAAGGGGCATCTGATGGGTTGGGTGTGGGGTTGAACTATCGGCATTCTGCGCATGCGCGGTGGCCCAAGGGTATGGAAATAGCCGTGTTGGAGCTAGGTGAGTCCCTAGTGGGCCGATGGGGTCGAGTGAGGTATCAACGTGAAGCATTCGTGAAGGGACGTCTGATGGACTGGGCGTGGGGTTGAAATATCGATATTCTGCGCATGCGCGGTGGGCCAAGGGTATGGAAATAGACGTTTTGAGAGCTAGGGGAGCCACTAATAGTCCATTGGGGTCATATGAGGTATCCATGTGAAGCATTCGTGAGGGGGCATCTCATGGACTGGGTGTGGGGTTGAAATATCGGCATTCTGCGCATGCGCGGTGGCCCAAGTGTATGGAAATAGACGTTTTGGTATCTAGGGGAGCCCCTAATGGACCGATGGAGTTGTATGAGGTATCCATGTGAAGCATTCGTGAAGGGGCATCTGATGGGTTGGGTGTACGGTAGGAATATCATTCTGCGCATGCGCAGACGCAATGCGGAGCTCTCGTCCAATCAGAAGCGAGTATTTCAAATCCGTCACAGAGCTCTCAGCCAATCAGAAGCGAGTATTTTGACCCGGTGCATTATGGGCCATATCCAAGATGGCGGCACGTATGTTCAAGATGGCGGCACATCCGGTGTCGAAAACTGGCCATTTCGTCGGGATGTGGTCACCTAGTGTCGAAAACTGGTCCTTGTATGGGTCCTGCTAGACGTTTTGACGCCATGATATAGACCGGAGAGAGAGAGAAAACAACAACAACAAGGATGACACATGAGGGAACAACAACAACAGCAAGTTTTTTTTTCATATAGTTTATTTTCCCCTCCATCATAACATACCCACGCTGGGGGAGCCGCGTTGGGTATGTTTACAATTCAAGAAAGACTCTTGTCCAATGAGAGACCGCCATTTGCATCTGTCCTATTCGTTCCTGTCCGTTAGATGTATTATTGTCCAATCAGAAGTCGCCATTTCAGAGAGTTCCTTCTTCGGTCATGTTCATTCTGAACCGTTTATTCTAATCATCGTCGGACAGGCCTGGATATTCTTCGGGCAGCATGTCCTGAAACAGTTGTTTGCGCATTCTGATCGCATTTTCCAGGGCCTCGGTGGGTAGTAAACCCATATCCTCTTCCAAGTGACGCTTGATCTTCATGATGGACCTGTGCGTGGGGTCCCCTTTCATTTCAAGCGGTAGTAAGGTATACTGTTCATAGATCGCCATAGCTGTTTTCCTGATGCGGGGGCGCATTTGGGTGTACGTCTGTTGTAAATTATCCTCTCCGGCGTCCTCGATCGCTTCAGCGTGAGTATTGATAGCTGCTGTCACAATACGATCCCAGAAGGTAGGTTCTGCCTCACTTTCCTGGGATGATGGCTGATTCTCTGAGGTCAAGCTCTCCATATCAGTAGATAGACTGTCAGCCATCTTGGATTCGGTATCAGTCGATGCACTCTCATCAATCTCTGTATCAGTATCTACCTCAACGGGCTCCTCGGCGTCTTCAGTCCCATGTATATTTTTCTGGTGTCGCATCATATCGTAATGTCTGGTGAACGTGCGTTCACACTCAGAACAAGTATAAGCCATGTTAACGGTTGAACGTCGACTGTGCGTGTTTTGGGAATACGCTCGCTTTTATAGACAGTAACGCCCATCAACGCTTAGCTCAACGCTTCAACGCCCTGGTGAATTAGCTCAGAAGCTCTGATTTCATGGAATTGACACCAATTCATCGAAATGCAGTGACGCCCGTCAACGCCCGTCGTTACGCCTTAACGCTCGTCTCAACGCTTTAACACACTTTCTTAATGCTTTAACGTTGTTTAATGATGCGTTCGAACAAATGTTTCTTTTGTGCTATTGCTCTGACATACGCCGCTTTCCAGTTCATGCCCGAGGTTTTCAACATCGACGCTGTTCTTTCAATTTCCATATGGACTGGGTCCTTATCCAACAATTTCATATGGGTCAGTAAGTCGACATACTGCTGACGTAAAGCCCGTCGTAGTCTGGGTGCCAATCTGTTATGGGCTAAAATTGCAGCTTCCTCTTTCGAATACCCTTTGCGTTGAAACTTGTTTCCTGTGGCCTCCAACATCCCGCCCATCTCGGCGTCCATACTTTCTTTGAACAAATTCTTCCATAGCCTCGAGTTCACACTATGTTCTTCAACCTCGGGTTGGGCGTTCACGGTTGGGTGATATTCCAGGACTGATGGTATGAAGCGGACCCGCTGTATGGGGGTGGGCTTCTGCTGCTGCTCTGCCAGGAGTGCACTCGGCGGATGGTGTAGGGGTATATGCCGTTGTGGTGATTCCTCGCCGGGTAACAGGTGGGTCGTCAGCCGACGATCTTCGGGGGTATGGGCTTTTAAATCTACGAACAGGTAGCCGTACGGACGAATTGTCGCTTCTTGAAACGCCCACATAAAATGGTCAATGTTCTGAGGATAAATTCGACTACCAAACACACGGATTTGTGCTCTATCAATGGGATTGGAGAACAACACAAAGTATTGGCAGTTCAAGGCAATATCTCTGGACGCCTTCCCTTGAGGAAAGAGATTCTGAGTCAAATAGATGACGGACAGATTTCGATGATGGGACCCTTTGGTGAATAGGTCGGCGATTTTCGAATTGTCCTTGGCCGCACTCATCAGATCATCGAGCACTACCACGTTGGTCTGCTCGGAATCGAAGTAATAGGGTTCGTCTATGTCGTGAGGAATTCCTGGAACAAAGCTCACATTCTGTAGTCGTGCAGTTTCGTAGGCGGGCTGCCATTGGCTATAACACCAAACAACACGTGTCGGAGCTGGGGTTGCCACACCTTCCTCTAAGAACTTCATCACCCAGGACGTCTTTCCACACCCCGTAGGGCCGCTCACCGTCATCGTATAAGGGTGCTCTAATACTGTCGTGTGTGACGTAGGTGTTGATCGTTCCTCGCGCGTACTTTGAATTTGCACGTTATCGGGACTCCGTTCCTTGAGATGGCTTCGCTGTATATGTCTACGTAGATTAAATGGCGTGGAAAATGACTTCGAACACAAGTGACATGCGTAAACCATGGCTCTCATCTCCACGGACACCAGGCGTATAATGAAGCTTTCACAGATGCATGTGTGTTTATATGCAAGAGCTCCGAGCTCGCGGAGCTCTTGGAGCTCCGGAGCTCATGGAACTCGGAGCTCCGGAGCTCCGACGCCACCACCGGGCGTTGACGGGCGTTGCTACAAGAGAACTCGGAGCTCCGGAGGTCACTTCCGCTTCCGTTCACGTGACCGGAACTGACCTTTGACCCCCGGCGCGCGCGGTGTAAAGGTTTCCACCGCG